>VZRN01006399.1:543360-602893 GCA_013397935.1 Dasyornis broadbenti | reverse complement strand
GAGGGATAGAGGGGGATTAAAAAAAAAAAAAAAAGAGTAAGGTAAAAGAGAGGTTGTGGTCCTCAGGATTTAGTGCTCAGTGCTCTGGAGTTTCCATAACTTTGGACTTATGTGTCAAAGTCTTCCTTTAGGCACAACCTTTCTTTAGTAAAATACTCTCAAACACTATGAAAAAAAATTCACTATTTAGCAGTGGTATCTGTTTCCAAGTGAAAAACTCTTTACAATATGCTGGACCAGGGGCCTTTTCCTCACAGAGAATTGAAATTGAATGTGTTTGGGTGGGGGAGGCAGTAGGGAATGTGTGTATTTTACTTTGCAGCCTATTCCTCTGTGTCAGAAGCAGCAGCAGCACCATTGGTCATTTTGCCATAATTTGTCAACTTTGTCCTTTTATGAATGATGACTTGGGGCAGTATAATTTGCATTTGCAGTTACTTCACAGCAGCCTTCTTGAAAAATGCTTCTGTTCCTAGCTTTGCTGGAAAAACTCAAAATCATTGTAGGGCATTGACCATAGACTTCTGTTCACATTTCTAATGGATATTCAAATTGCAGCACTTGACAGTGCTCTTCTGTTCCACCCATTTTCCCCAATTAATTGGCTTGCAGGGGACTTGAATTAGAGCCCATCCTTCTAATGGGCTCTTCAGTTTCATGGTTGTGCGCAGTTCTTTAGTAGCCTGCTTTGCTTTCATACAATCCCTCTCTTCAGTCTGCCCTCTGAGTCAGTGCTACTGTGTTTTGCTCAGCCCTTGCCTTGCCTACTTTTGTCTGGCTGGCTGGTAGGAAACAAGGTGATTTTTACTTGTTCTCTTTTGGTGTGCTTACTTGTTTCTAGGCAATACAGCTCAGTTGGCTGTGCCAGATTTTGTAGCCTCAAACAAGAACAGTTACCATGCCTGCACCATCTAAAGTAAAATGCTGGCATTCTTTTTTCTGATGTCTTACTGCCATGGTCCTCATGCTTGCTGTGTAATTGCACTTATTCATGGAAATGACTCCCTGCCTCGTAGTATCCAGAGAACTATGGACTCTCACAGCAACATCTCACAGAAAAAAAGGAGTAGATCTGTCAGAAGACACATCACATTTGCCTTCTTAATTCTGTGGCCACTCCTTATCAATAGCAGATTTCAGACCTCTAAGTACAAAAGACCCAAAGCCTCATAAAGTCTGAGCACACACAAGAAGAGCAATTCTTTGACCACCGAATCTTCATGAGATGTCATGAACAGCATCCCATAATGCTTCTTAGTGTGTAAGAAGATTGCTTCAGTCCAGCCAGACTGCATCAGGGCAATACTTCCTTCAAATCCCAATTGGATGGTAACTCAAGAGGTACCAACTTTTTTGCTGTAAGCTGCTGAAGTGGGTCTGGTACACATTGGTTTGTTCTGACGTAGCCTTACAACAAATCCAATTCCTGACTTCTGAAAATTGATACTGGTTTCGTTTCTTCTTAGCCACTAGATTAGGAGTTGAGTGTTTGTTGTATTTTTGACAGTGTCTTGGAAGCAAAGTTGTGTAAGTCTTAGTGGTTTTAACCTCAGCTGCCCTAGACTGTACACCAGTTTGTTGTTTAATGAAATCTTGTGGTTAAATGCAAACATTGTTTGGGAACCTATTTGTGCTCTTGCCAATCCCCTTCAGGATTGCTGTCATCTGGGATCAAGTGGTTTTTGCCGTTTGGCAGGAGTACCTGCTTCTTGGAGATCAGCTGCTGGTCCTGCAGCCTGGAGATGAGATTGCCATCATCCCACTGATCAGTGGAGGCTGAACCTACCCAGGGTCTGTTAGGTAGGTATCAGTCACTGCTTAGTTTCCTGTGGAACATAATCCTGTGCTAAAATACCTCATGAATTCTATATGATGTTAGAAGAACCTTTTCTTGTTTCACATCTGGAGATGTGATTGCAAACATCTCCCTCCACCCCAGTACTCTTTACAGAGAACCCTGCATGTGTTTCCATCTGGAGAGTACAGTTGTGCTGAGCAGAAACTATAAGCCAGTGCACCAGTAAATTATTAACACGAATGCAGTAAATGGAAGACACTTGCCAGAGAGGTCAGGCATTGCATTGACTCTGGGTTTTAAGTCTTGTTACTCTTTCTTGGTTGTTTCTTCCTACCAATAGAGACTTGGCTGCCTAAATAAGGTAATAATGAAAAATTTCCTGCCACTTTTTAACAGAAAAGATAATACAGAAAAAATAATTGACTGCTGGTTCGAAATTTTATTAATTTGTTGCTGTTAAAGGGGTGTTCTTAGAATAGCTTCATTTCTTTGCCTAGTTTCAAGTGCCAGTCCACCTATGTACTGCAGCTTGTTCCATTGCTGCTGATTAAAATACTTCTCATTCTTAGGTGACCTGATGACTGGTTTTTAGTCAGAAAAGTTAGAAGTGTCTCCTGTATGACTGAATCTGTCAGTCACAGATTCTGACTGACAGTATGACAGCCTGAATGTCCTGGAGAGCATACTCAACCCTAGGATTAGAACTCTAATCCATGTTTATCAGAAATCTCTGTTTTAAACTGTTTGATTTGATAAGTAGGAGGGACCAAAAATATCACCACAGATTTACCAGCACTACACAGTGGTCTATTCTGGTTGAATATACTATTAAACCAGGGCCTTGGGCTAATTATAGTTTTGACCCACTGTACCAGACTTTCCTATCAGAAAGAAATATGTATACATTAAAACTAGGTCATTGCTTTTTATTTGCAGTTGATATTCTCTCAGTGAGACTGCTGAAAAGTGAATTTCACATGTAGACTAGTCTCTTGGGCAAATAGATAGTGCCTGTGTTCTGCATAAACTGGGACATAAATCATGGATAAAAAGGAGGTGGCTGATGCTACTATCTCCAGAAACAACAACAGAGTCTGTTTGGTTTCAGTTTTTCCAGTGAGATATGGAAGAAAGTGAAGATGTGCCAAAAGATTTTATCAAGCTCAACTCTGAAAAGCTCTCTGTAGAACAAGCATCAGAGCTGGTTGTTTCACCATCCTGTGGATCAGTGTCTCTGTTCATTGGTGAGTTTAATATTTATGAGCTAAATCTCTGGGTATGTTAGTAGTCTTATAAATAGAACCTCAGTTGCCCACATCCCAGAGTTACAGTTCTCAAATAAATCAATTCCTGGTCCAAACCCAGGATTTAGAAAACATGTTCTGAATTATTAGAGCAAGACCATGGCAGCTCTTAAATAGCT
The DNA here is from genome assembly GCA_013397935.1 of Dasyornis broadbenti. Classification (NCBI taxonomy): domain Eukaryota; kingdom Metazoa; phylum Chordata; class Aves; order Passeriformes; family Dasyornithidae; genus Dasyornis; species Dasyornis broadbenti. Next base: position 599,672 of record VZRN01006399.1, on the reverse strand, counting down.
GCAGTGGGCTAAAGTGGTGAGGAGCTTTCTGGCTGGGGTCACTATTCTAGGATTGAACAGAACAGCAGCTCTGGAGTACAGAATTGCCTGGGAGTTGTTCTCTTATCCCCTGGGATACAATTTGTTCAAAGTGGGAAGTGGAATATTGTGGCAATGCCAATCACTTGTCCACACCTGTATGCAAGTTCCTGCAACTCAACACACTTAGTTGAAAGTGAAGTACTGTTTTACCAATGGGCTGGTAAAAGTAAGGCTGGTAGCTCTATCCTATGCTTAATGTGCGTGGCACACATATGAAACCCCTTTGTGGTTTAAAACCTTAGTGCTACTAGGCTCCTAAATACTGGGCATTTAAAATTGCATGGGCAAATGCCATTATAGCACCTTAGCAGTTACCACAGAAGATGTCCCAACCTTGGGCATTATGGGCAGCAGACCTATATAATGTGTAAATTAAATCCTTCCTTTCATAGTAAAGATTTATCTTATTCAAATAATCTTGTTATGCAGCCATGATTAGGGGATGTTGTTTATATTTGCACAGTGCTGAACTTAACTGTAGCAAGAGATCCTGGGTTTTACTCAGCATTAATACAGTATATATTATTATGCAATAAATATATAATATGTATTATAAAGATACAATATGTATTCATTTATGCTTTTAGTTGATAAATTATTTTTGTTTAGGTACTACAGGAAATAATTTTGAAGGAAAAGAAGTGATTCACTTAGAATATGAAGCATATACTTCAATGGCAGAGACCGAAATAAAGAAAATCTGCAGAGATATTAGACAGAAATGGCTTTCAGTCAAGCATATTGCAGTGCACATAGACTTGGCTATGTATGTCCAGACCCCATCCTTCTGCAACTGGTGTATTAATCTTTATCTGATACATGGCTGTTTTCACAAGAGTTACAGAACCTGCAAGAGTGTTTAGAAACCATGGTGCAGCAAAGCTGGCTGCAGTATCAAGGTCTTGCTCTGGAGCTAAGTTTCAAATATTTTATTTTCAAAAATATGTATATTGGTAGTGTTTGTTGGAGTCCACATTTAGCCTGGCAGGATTTTTGATGCTGGTGTGATGTTATGAAAGTGCAGAGAAAGAGCTGACGTTTCACTCCAGGGAAGGGGAGGCTGTTAGTTTGTTTTGTTCTTTATTTTTAAAAGGTGGGAATTTGGCAGCACTATCTTTTTTGCTCTCTCTTGTTGAGGTGCTGCAGAATGTCCTTATTGTCAGATTTAAGTCAATTTATGCTATAAAAAGTCTAAAAGCATAGGCTATGGGGCACAATAATTGCCAGCCATGCTTGTGGGAGAACCTCCTGTTGTTCCTTGAGTCTTGGATAAGCATTTTCCTTTAGATTCAAAACATGGAATACTAGTGTCTGACATCCTCTTAGGCATTCCCTGTTCATCAGATTTCTCACTGAAACTAGCAGGATTTGCAGAAATCCGGAAGGAACTTAGGATGTGATTGCAAAGGGTCTGAGGGGTAGTTTCCCTAGATTTCATCTATAGTCAACAGAGAGGGTGACTGTCTTGAGGCAACTCAAAGCATTTAAGCTGAGATTTTTTCCTGTGGACTGTGCTGGAGGAGTCTTACTATAGAAGGAGGATTGGGAGGCAGGTTTTTACAATGGCGAGGAGAAACACAAAACCTTGTGCTTCTTCTAAATTTAGAACACAACACACCAAGAAGGAAACTTCAGAATTTAAAATTAGAATTCATCAAAAATTAGGTTTCATTGCTTAAGTGTGAGGCACTTAATTTCTTCTTTCACAAATTCTTATGCAAACTGAGATGATTTCTTAGGTTTTCAGATAAGAACTGGCTTTTCTAACTAATTGTTCATTATTAAGCCAGCTTTCAGTGAGTTTCCTATGTATTGCAGCAAGTTAACAATTTCCCCCTTTTAATTCCATAGGCTTAATTGAAAAAAAAAGGAAGAATGGAAGAAAAAAGCCTTTGTCTGGTGGGTTTATTTAGTCTAAAGTGTGGAATTCTAACACCTACTACTGATTTTGGTTATGGTTTTCTTTCTTTTAAAAAGTGTATAATCTTTTGGATGTTGTTTGACACTTGCTCACTATGAATGAGTCAGGAAAGCATGTGGCCAGAATACTGACATGACATGGCTACAACTTTAGGTGCTCTTGATGTTAAGTGTTGGCTAAAGCTGCTGTTGTTCCTCTTCTCTCCCTAGTGTGGTTCCAATAACTGAAGCAAGTGTAATTATTGCAGTCTCCTCTTCACCCAGAGCAGAATCCCTTGAAGCTGTCATGTACTGCATCAATACCTTAAAAGCATCTGTCCCAATACGGAAAAAGGCATATTTGGGGACAAAATCAGGTTTAGGATGATGCTAGTCTTAGACATCTGGGCTGTCGTAGAAGCATTACGGGCAGCAGCTGCTCCTGGTGGGATGCCAGTGTCTAGCACCAGTGAGTTTTTTCTGATGCAGCCAGGCCCATATGTGGCAGGTAGAGCATCTTGAAAGTTCACTTGTACCATCCAGCTCCTCTTTATTTTGAAGCCATCCTACGGTCAAAGTGAAGGAGGCCTGAACTCTCCTCTTTTGATAGCAAAACTCAGTTCTGCACAGCCGTGTGGAAGAACTTTGAATCAGCTTTGCTTTGGACAGCATTACAGCTCGCAAGTAAAAGGAGCATTCCTTGTCTTTCTCTTTTCCCCTCATTGATTTGGCCTTAAGAAAACACAAAACATAAAGCAGCAGCACACAATGGAAGGATGAGCAGAGTATAGGCACACAATAGTGTGTGGAGAAACCAGCCCAGGTCTAGAAAGAGCCTTATTGTATAACCACAGTGTTGCATGCAAATAATGAGCATTATCTCTGCTTTCTTTCCCCAGCAGAACTTGGCATGTGGTTAACAGTGATAATTTCTGTGCTACTCCACTTTTCTGATACCTCTTTGAGGAGACTGAAGTTCTGTGGTCTCAGAATGAATAATGAGGGACTCAGAATTTGATGGTAAGGACTGGACTGCAGCTGGGTAATCCACTCTGCCCTTAAGATCTAATACTAGTGTATTTAATCTATTAATATAATTTTTTTTTAATATTGACTTTTTGTTATATCTAAATACTCTTCTCAATATGATGGTACAGTTGGTTATCATGGCAGCATGAATGCTGTGTACTCTATAGCTTTTACATAATTTCTTCTAGAGTTCTTCATTGAATTAACTTCAGTATAGGTGGGTCATTTTAAATTCAGTGGGAAACAGCCTGAAGTTCAGCCAAGTCAGTATGTTCTAAGGGTAATGCCCTCTTTTCTGCTTGCCAGCCAAGTGCTGTGGAGTCCCGTTGTAATCAGTAAATAATAGTTGCATGGCTACTGAGTTATTTTACCTGGTTTGTAATTGTATATAGCAGACTCACAATATTTCCCATTCTTTGTTTATATTATAGGAGATGTATGAGGATGAACACTCTTGGAAAGAAAACAAGGAATGCTCTTGGGCAAATTGAGAAAAATAACTGTACTCTTTTAAAAATAAAGTGTTCTTCTTCCTAATAAGCATACTTACCTTTGAGTTTTCACAGAGAATCCATATGTTTCTAAACAGTTGTAGTAGATGTTTCAATCTCAATAATTTAGTTTGGACTGAGTGAAATGAATGAGTACTGTTGAGTGCAACATGGAACAACTTGTCGAGTGACGATCGGCAATGGAAGAAATGGGACAGATTGCTTGGATGCAGTAAGCCGATTTTATTGATACAGAGCAGAGTATTTATACCTTTTCAGCAGTAACTAAAAACAGATCCTTACATAAGCAGTAATCACTATAACAACCATATCTATGTTTCTTAGTAATATTGCAAAACTAAAAGCTAGCACTGACCTGCACAGGAATGTTCCGAACATTCCCTTCCCTTATGCTGGCTATTTCATGGTAGGCTGCACTGCCTGCCATGGTTTGTGGCCTAGCAGCATTGCTGCATCCACTTCTAACCTAAGTTTAGCAGTGCTCTCACTTCTACTTTCTAGCTGTATACCCACAAGTATTAATTGGGGGGGTTTAGGTGTTCTTGACTCTCCTTCGAAATTGCCTTTTTGTGCATTTTAATATGGAGTCAGCTTTTAAAACAATCTTCCCAAAATTTCTTTGCAAGGTGTTTAGACTACTCTGTGATAAATACTGTTTTAGAGCTTTTACTTTGGTAGTCTGTGTTCTCTGTCTACATGAAAGGTCACTGCAGGACAATTGCATTTTTTTTTTATCTTAAAGAAAGTTCAGAGGGGTTTAATTTTATATGACTGTAGACTTAGTTTGCAAGCTTTATGCTATTTTGATGTTCTTGTAATATGAAAGCTACTTGAAGTAGATGAACTATTTTGGTACAGACAGAGAAGAAAATACAAACTATACCCAAGAGTTATTAACTTTTTAGTAGTGGTTATGTTCCAGTAGCTCTGTCTCACAGAAACACCTTTTCTGCGCAGCTGATATTACAAGTCCATTGCATTAAAAAAATATGGATAGAGCTTGATTCAAAGTTAAATCTAATATTCTACCAGCAAAAAACTTGCATTAGCAATAACATGCCAACCTGTCACTACTTAATGATGTCTAGACAAAATTTTGAAGGTGACTTTTTGGTTATGTAGTTGTATGGTGTTGCAGGAAAAAAAAGCAAACCAGCTATTATTACAAATACACAACTATAGTGTTGTTAGTTTTACTAACTGGACTTTATATGTTAGGATTAAAAGTCATCAAATTGAACAGTTTTTCAGAGAAAATTCTTTTCACTGATAACAAAGGTGATGCAGCCAAATTAATTCCATCTCTCTTTTATGTACCTTTATATTGTAGAATAAACTGACCTAAAATAATTAATCTTTGCCATCAACTAGAAGTTCGCATCAACAGTGACACGGCTGAATGAACATGCTTGTTATGCTGCTGAGTGTGTGTGTGAGCAAGCTTGTGCAATACAAGCAAAGGTATTAAAGGAATGAGGGGACACCCTTCCATGTGACTTAACTGGAACGCCAGTTTTCACTTGCATGTATCTCTTTGGTGTTTGTGGAGGCCACACATATAGATGTGTACAGCCATGCATTTCTGAATAGTGAATCTGCATACTTACACTATAGGCCACAGATGCAGGAGAAGATATGTCAAGGACAGGGCTGGAGCCAGGATTTGCAAGGTCAACGTCAGTGCGCAAACTAAGGGACTTCACTGCATCTGAAGGCTCCTGTAAAACACATGGTTCATATGATAGCTGTCAGCACAGAAAACAGGGTAAAATTGGTAATTCTGTTGTGAATTGAGAATGCGTAGTAAAATCATACTTGCTCTAAAGAAGCAGAAGCAACAGTTCAAAGCTTCATTTCTTGATGAAAATAATTTTGTGAGATTGTCTAGTGTAGGCTTCTCTAACTCAACAGTTTTCAGAGACATTTCCATGATAAAACTGATTTTTCTAGGATTCCTGTAGACTACACATCACAATCACTTCTAGGGCTAAGGAACATGCTGATTATCTGCAGCTGTAGGAGCTGGTCCTCAAAGCCATCACCAGGTAGTTTTTATTCTCCTCTGGCTGCAGAAGTGAAATTCCTATTCCACTCTGCCTTACCATCCCAAAGAGAAGCTGGGCCTGAGTGACACTAAAACACAGTAAATTCCATGTTTCCTCTTTTTCTCAGTACTGGATGAATCACCTTCTAGCCCTATGGCTCATGGCTCCACATGGCACTAAATGTGATCAATAGGTCATTGCAAATCAAAGCAGGGACTGAAGTCCTCTACCTCAGCTAGCATCTTGCAGCAGGGCTTAAGGGAATTGTCAGGGCTGTGTTCAGTCTTGAGTTCTGGAGAAAAATGGAGATCTGCTTATTTCTATTTTATTCCTTGGTGTGCACCAGGGGTTAGAATGCACCTGAAGTCAGCCTGAATATTAGTTTGGGAGAAAACATTTTTATTTATGTTTTAGTTCTTACAGAAGCATCTACTCAGAAGGAAATTAAAATCTATTTAAACTATAGACTGTGGGCTCTGTTTTACACCAGAGCCGAATAACATAGTTAAGAACTGTCTTTTCTATCCTAAAAATCTGTACTGAATGTGACAGTTATTAGTTCCTACAAAATCATAATCTTACCAAGTATTTTTCAGTTGAGAACCCATTGTTCTCACTCAAAGTGATGCGGCTCGACTTACTGACAGATGCTTACTCAGATACTCAGAGACTCCTTCTAGATAACTGAAGGGGAATTAGAGCCTTTGACAGCAGGTGCAGCTCTTGCCTGCTCTTGGAAGCCTCTATTTCTTGTCCAGCTGAGTCTCCTTGCCCTGCTCTGGTGGTAGAACACACATTTCTCCCAGAGACTCACAGTCTCCTTGAATCTGTCCCCCAAGAACAGAGCTTAGCAAGCTTGTGTCTGCAGTAGGATTTGCTCCTGGGGAAAATGACCCAGGCCAGTGGCAGAGTTGGGCAGATAGAGGAGGGGCTGCAGATGGATCACTCATACAGGGTGAGGACGAGATGGCCTCTCCAGTGCTTCACCTCCCTGAGATCATCCCTGTGTCCCTACAGGCTACCACATATGCACACATCTCCAGCCTGCATCAGGCTTTTGGATAGGGCTGCTCCACATCCAGGCTCATGTGGTACAGTTGGAGACACAGGTGAGCCCCATCACCTGCTGAGTGGGGGATCATGGGTGAGCCATGTCTGCCTCAAATAGCATTGGCTGACAGGGCAGAGAGGAGAAACTTTACTGTCCAGAGATGTCTACAGTCCCCAAGTGCTGCTGTAGGAGTTCTGACCATGGGGCAGAACAATGATCTTCTTTTGTGTGTCAGGCAAGTCCAGACAGTGGAGCTGGAGTGGACACAGCAAAGGCAATTATTGGAGCTTCTCCAGCAGTGACATCAGGATAACATAGATCTTCCCATGCATGCCCACAGGTAGCATGCTTTGGCCTGTGCTCTCCTCCTCTGTAAGGTCCTTGCCAACACCTCTGTTCATTTTCTCTGGGGTGGGAGTGCTGGGGCGCTTCCCCAGTCCATCCCTGGGGCAGGCAGGCTCAGAGCCATTGTCAATGTTGTCCTGGTGGGGGCAGAGAGCAGCCCCACAGGTGCCAGGGTGCCACTCTCACCAACACCGTCTCATGGGGGTGGAGGAGGAGTGGCCAGCCCCACTGCCAGAGCATCCCCAGTGTGCTGGGAATTGCCATGAAAGAAACACTTTTTTCCTGCTGTAACCTCTTGGGTAGAGGCTAGATGAAGGTGGTGGAGGACACTGATGGGCAGCAGGAGGTAGGGCTGTGGCAGGAGAAGGAGTAGCTGGCTACTGTAGGAGCTCAGCTCCCATTGTAGAGCCAGGACACAACACAGCTGCATCCCACATCCCAGAAGCAGGACAAGAAGTTCAAACATATCACCAAAGCGGGATTCATTCCAATGGGACCTACAGGTATTGCCTCTGAAATATTAGACAAGCACAATCACAGTGTAGACACTCACTCTGCTAATGAATTCATTGGAAAAGTCAGTCCAGCTGAGGCTGGCAAAGTTTTCTCCCCTTGACAGAACGGTGTCTTGGGGATGAGCAGAGCATGGTGACCACAATCAAATGCAGCCTTCCATGCAAGTGGTTTGGACAGAGAGGGGCTTATCCCACCTCATGCTGACACCATCGTACTAGCGCTTCTTCCCAGAGCTCCAGGGTAGGCTGTTGCAGCAACAGAGGGACATGGAAGAGGAATGGTGCTGATTCCAGGAGATAACTGCAAAACTGAGGCTGAGCAAGCAGATTCAGCTGCTGGAGCAGGTTGAGCCGACACTGTGTCCTCTGCCTGTAGGGATATGCGGCATGTGTCTTGCTCGCCGGAGGTCCCTGGCCTCAAGTCTGTGAATGACATCTGTTACTTCTGTGTGTCCAAACCCACTGAAAGGCAATGGTGGAGCAAGCCAAAGCAGGATCGTAGCAGCGCTCACTGGAGGAACAGTGACAATTTATGATGCAGCAGCTTTCCAAGGAGAGAGAAGAACTAGAGAGGGCAAAGGTGAAGTGGGGCAGACATGTTTTTCACGTGTGCCATGAGTCTGAGCAGTGGTGTGTGGTTGAGGAAAGAGCTGAGTGATGGGCTGCAGCCTCCTTCATCCCACACCTGGGTCGCATGGGGAATTGCAATTCAACAGACCCTCTCATGCACAAGTGACAAAGTTTACTGTGTACTTGCATATATGTGCTGGTTCTCAAGGAAGCACAGCTCTCCACATGGGCTACTAGTCAGGCACCATGCGATGGAACCAGCTTCTTGATGTTGCGTGAGGTTCAGTGGCAGTGATGGGTTGAAGGAGAAAAAGCCTACAGAGATGGGACTTAGGGCATCCTCTTTGCTTCTCTTGCAATACTCTCCAGAGTGCTTTGCTGGAGGAGCACAAGTTGATGCTGCAGAAGTTCTCAGAGAAGTGAGAGAAGCTAGTAGCCAAGTGGGCTGAATTTCACACCCCAGAGTGGCTGCTGAAGGAGTGGCTGTAGCATGAAATGGAATGATCTCAGCAGATGGGCTCCAACATGATGAGACTCCACTGCAGTGGAGCCCCTTCCTGTGGCCTCCAGCATCACTCGGCAGGCCCAGGGATGAGTCCTGCACATGGGGGAGATATCCAGCACTGTCTTCAGGTATTTAAGACAGACATCACTCAGGATGGTGAGAACCAGGCTGTTCCAGGAAAAGCCTCCACCAGCCTGTCTTAGATATCACCTGTCTCTTTCCTGTGCGTATGAAGAGTTTGGGCAGCCAGAGCAGGCAAAGATGCCTCTTTTATAACTCTGGTGAGGGGAAACCCCTAAGGTGGGCGAAGCAAAACCTCCATGTGCCTTGGGAATAGGTCCACACTCAGTTCTGCTCCCACCTGGAACTGCCCAGAGTGGGTATGCGGCACAGACACTGCAACCATTTTAAGGGCTACTAGGGTGGAAAAATCCATTCAGGCTAAGTTTTTCCACTGCTGACACTGTCATGCCTTCAGCACCTTTTAGGATGTGCAACATGGTGAAGGGCTTCAACCCTTCTGTGAAGGAGAGTGTGTCTGTACAATTGTAGCGCTTCCAGCTCTGGCACCCATCCAAGCGTGGATGGATGAGGGCACTGCTCAAGTAACTGGTAGTGTTGCTCTGCACCCTAAACTGGCCCACATGAGAAGTTCAGCAGGAGCAGATCTCCTTTGTGACTTGGGAAGACATAAGTGAGTGTCCAGGACAGGGCAGGTAATGCATTGATTTCCCCCATGCCCATCCTAGGAGCACGCAGAGCTGAAGTTGTGGGGCCTTGAGCTAAAGTCCAAGGAGGAATAGCTGGAGAGGGACAGTGATTGGAGGATGAGTCCTGGCATGAGCTGAAGCAGGAGAAGGAAGAGAACAGGGCAAGGCATCCAGCAGCGGGAGGAGGACATTCAGAGCATGACTGAGGTAAGCAGAGTATCTGCTCTGCAGTCCACAGCTGTCCACAGCAGCCAATGAGCACAGCCAGAGCCTCACACCCCTCCTGAAGCTGTGAACTTTAATCCTCACCATGAAGGGAAATAAGGGCATGCACAAAGGATCCCTGCCACAAGGCAGCAAGAGTCCCTGTCCTCTGCCTCACCAGCCACTCTGCCTTGCTTGCTTATCCCAGAAATGGGAGAGAGCCCTGTAGGAAGCATGCAGGATGGAGTCTGAACATCAGGAAGGCTGTAGGCCACGCAGTGGTATTGTAGCAGCTGAAATAGCACAAAGAACTTCTGCACTGGGCAAATACTCCCTCGCTTTTCCTCTTCAGCCTGGGGCCTCTGTGCCAGGGGCCTGAATCTTTGCCAACAGCTTCTCTTTCTCCTGGGGATGGGACAGGATCATCTAAGCATGGTGAAAACATGCATTTCTCTATATTCCAACTGGAGAGGACTGCTTCTGAAGTATTTTAGTTGGAAGTTTGTGGTTTTTGTATTGTGCCTACTTGGCTTAAAAATTTGTCTCCTAATTCTTAGAGAGCAGAATAGAAATACACTTTAAATATATAAACGCCAAGAAAACTATAAATTATTGGCATTTGAATTTTTGATAGGATCAACTATCTAGGAAACGTTGACAATATGCCTGTGACTCGTTAAACCCATCTTAACAATTTTTTTTTTTTTAATTACTTCATAGCAGTAAAGAAAGCACTTGTTGTATGCTTTTTACTTAACTTATTCACTCACTGAGATATACAAATACTGATGGAATTCCTGGAACCAGAGCGAAAAGTGTAAATGTTGTTTTCCACAGAGAAACCTGATCTCATCTGGAACTCAACCTGAAAGGAGTTCTTGGAGGAAACACATTTTTCCAGACTTCCAGAACTATTATCGCAACTGGCTGAATGCACCTGCTGCAGCATTGCCAAGGTTTTTTGCACTTCTGATGTGTTCTCTGTGGGTATCCACATGCACAGTAAAAGGAGGAGGAGGCATGGACAGACAATAAAATGGCTTTCTGGCACCAACCACACTAAGGTGTCATCTCAGCAAGTAGAACCGTCTAGAGCCTATTTACAGCTAGCATGTGTGTAGAGTCAGATGGTGTGAGGTAGGGGAGGAGAGATGGGGTGTTTGCAAAACTACTCTTGAAATTTCGGTCATTCCAGGGATAAGTCAGAGTCTGGGCACTGCAGAAATCTGACACTAAAGAACTGCCTTCTGAGAAACACAATTTGTTCAACAGACAGCAGCTCGAGGGTTGTGAGAGCAACTTAAGCAGCCATTAAAAGCAAAGAAAAGAAAAAAAGAAAACACCAAACAAAACAAAACAAAAAATCAAAACAAAACAATCAAACAAAAAACCACCAACACAACAAAAACAAAAACCATTTTTCCCCTGAGCTGACTGCCCCTTGTAGACACTGACATTTCACAGGTTTTCTGAACATAGAAGCGTAAGCATTTCTGGTTATTAAGTTGTAGCCTCGTTCTATTTCTATTTCCCAGGTAACAGACAGCGGGTCAGCCGTTTCAGATACGACCCCTCTGAAAACTAACCCGGTCCCGTTCTTTTGCAGCTTCTTCTCCCATGCAAGCTGCTACCGGGGGAGCAGAAGAAGTTACTTAACTGCGTTTACTTATGCATTTGCTGCTTTAAAAATATTTTCACCTTTGAACATCACGTAAGCTTTCCTATCGGGAAACGCCTGAGGATTCCCCTTCCTTCACGCAGCGCTTCACGAACGCTCAGCGCCTCAGAGGAAGGCCGGACGCGGGAGAGGCGACAGCCAATCAGAGGCGGGAGATCCCAGAGACAGCCAATCTGAGAAGAGCGCTCCGGAAGACAGCCAATCAGAGGGGCGAGTTCACCGCCCAGCCTGGGCGTGACGGAGGCGCCGCGGCGCTGAGGGAAGGGCTGCAGTGGCGCCGTGAGGGGCTGAGGTTGGTGAAGCAGGTTGGTTTGTCCCTATAGCGCTGTAGATTTAACAACATTTGACTCTGGCAGATTGTGTCTCATCCTGCATATTTCACTTATTGTAAGCGTTGTTCCGTTGAGTCCTTGGAGAATGAAACAGGGTCATATCCTGTTATAGACTTGCTGGTTTTCCATAAAAATCTAAGGTGCAGATCCATTCCTCTTTACAAACCCATCCCTGCTTGCTCTACTCTCTCACATCAAATCTGTTGGATGTAGATCTGATGGAGGGTCCAGCAGGCTGTCCAAAATGTTTTCTTTAGCATCTTGTGGTTTTGGTCCACTGTCTCAAACTATCCACACTCCTTCCGTCAGAAGGTTCCCCTCTGCTTTGTTTTCTGTATGATTTTGTCCCTGTTTTGTTTCTTTGCCTGGACCTACCTTTTTACCTCTCCTGTACTTCTTTTCTCTGCCCATACTCCTTTCAAGTCAGCAACGACCCCCCAGTTACTTTGTCCTCCACTGGTTCCAGGGTGACTAGATCCATAGCTGAATTTGGTATTTCCAGGTTTTCTATGTAGCACTTTTGGCCTCATGTGGTACTTACTGGTACATACATGAAGACAACTTTCTGTCACAAGTTTCCCTTGTGGCCCTACAATTAATTTTGGTTGCATTTTAATTAGATCATACGCTTTTTTCGATAGAATTATCTTACTTTATCTTTTACTCTTCTACCTATATTTTGTTAAAGAAAGGTATTGTCTTACCTTATGCAGATCCCAGCTACAATATAACCTGTTTTGCACTTACACTGTATCTCTTGCCTTGTATAGTTTTTGCCTCTCTCCTGGTTCCCCTCAGAAGCATCAACTAACTTGGATACCTGGTGTTCCATCAGGGCCTCTTGCTCCCAACTAGCCTATACAATCTCCCTTTCCCTTGTAAAACTGAAAAAGGAGGGAAAAGGTCCCCTCACAAATACATGAGGCAGTGAAAAGTGAATAGTCTAGGCAGCTGAATTACTTTAAAATTCAATTGTCAGTTGACAGTTGAATGCCTTTAAAAACTGATTTATAATCCATAAAAATTCTTTGAATCAGTCCATTTAATAATTATTGCTTAATGGAGGTAATTTCTATAGCCTACATTCACTAAGTGGTTTTAACGGTTTTCTATGAAATAAACACCAAGAGGCATAGCTAAAATAAATCCAAAAGCCTGGTTCTTTCAGATAAAAATCAATTGTCCCTGGTCTGTAGTTGGTCTGTTCCATCCTTCCAAAGGAAGAGCACAGGAAACTTTGGGTAGCCTTCTTCTACAGGAAATTCAGTCCAAGGTGCATGTGCTAGAAATTAAGAAGCTATTCATGTTTAAACTGAATTTCAACATTGTCTCTCAACATTTTTAGATGATATAGAAAGTTTTTAACTGATCCATGTTCTGTGTATCTTGCAGGCAATTGAAATGTTGAAAACATCACAAAACAAGATGTTTGGAGCTTTGAAGTATCATTCAACAGACTATTTATATGAGGTACAGTTTTATTGTTTCTCTTAATAGTCTGGACGAAATATAGCAGTTACTGAAGAAAAGATTGAGTACACATCAAAAAAGATAACAAGAACTACTTCCTTTAGAATTCTGTTTCAGAGAGGTTGTACTGCACTTTGTGGGATAACATAGTGAAGTGATTACAGATTTTTTAAAATCAAAAATTAAAGTACAATTTTGCCCAAACTAAAAAGCATCAGTTCCTTTTAGTGCCTGTTGTTCTTATGGTTTACTTATAATGCACATATAAATTTCCTGCTTAGAGCTTTCTTTGGAGAATACACTGTGCCATCTAATTCATGAAATTAAATCAGTTACTTTCTGGAGAACTATTCCAACTTTCTAACTACTTTATTGTGTATTAGGATAGTGATACACAATGCTGTATTCCTTAATTATTGCAGGGGAGAGTTTTTGTAATGTCTTAGATTAGATTCATGGAAAGGTGATTTTGTTTCACACCTACAGTGAGTATTTTGACTACAGATTTTGATCATCTAAGATTTAGAAGCCTTGTGAAGTCTTGTTTTCCGTCGTCTACTTCTGTGATATCAACTCCTTGTCCCTGAAGCACACTGTCATAAATGGATTTTTACTTACTTGTATTTTCAAAGAAAAGCCACAGAACAAATACTTGTAGAGGAGATTTCTCTTGTAGAGGAGTAGACTGGTGGTTTGCTGGAAGGGGGAATTTCTAGTGTGTGAGCAGAATAATGCAGCAAGACATGATGGCTTTAGGAGTTCAGGGAGAGTACAAGGACACACAGAAGCGCTCCTGGCACATAGCTGGAGAATTGCAGCATGGGAAGTGGTCCAGCAATAGTATTTGCAGTTAAACTGAGATCCATGTTATGAAACATTGCCCACATCCCTTTCCTTAGAGTACAGCAACTGTTCCATGTAGTGCCAGTGTATGCACGTACTGTTTTCTTAGATTGTAGTAACCAGAACTTCCTTTTTTTTAATTGTAATTCCAACAATATGCAGTCTGCCATGCACTGTTTATATGGAAACCTTCTCAACATACTTCCATGGAGCTTGATCTCTGGTTGTTTCTATATTATCCATGAATAAAAAATAGATGTATTAGCAAAACACAAAAGCCCATGCTATGGGCTATCTGCAAAAGAGAATTGCATGGCTTTTCTTTCCTGAGTTCTGAGGAGGACAGTGCTGACATCAGGACAACTGAAAACTGTTAGAAGAGAAATGCTGAGTTACCTGCTGAACAACTGCTCTGGAGCAGTGTAAATCTTGCTCTGTACTGCTACCAGAAGAGGTTAATGGATGTGATCACACATCTAAAGGTGTTACAGATCTGCCTATGCAAGGGAGATGCTGTGCTCAAAATACGGCTTCTGGTTCCACTCCTGTGCCTAGTTGCTGTCTCTTCTAGAGCAAATTACATTGATTTTCCATATATCAAATGCACTTGACTAAAGCTTCCAACTTTTAGGAAATGCTGGAATTTGATGATCTTATATCAGACTGATTCCTGCACATATCTGGCTCAACTGGATGCAGAATCCTGTTCCTAATGTATTATTCACTTATATCAATTGCAGGTATAGTTTTTCCAGCTTCACTTTGTAAGTGTTTCTTTGAAGAAAGGAGTCTTTTCAGTCATTCCAGATGGAAGAGTTACATACTTCATGCTCCTGAGTGTTGTAGGTGTGATTGCAAAGTTGTCTTAGTAGTACAGGGTTTTCTAATGTTATAAACTGATGATACATGCAAGCCATATGGAACTGGAAAAATGCACAGAATATTTTTCAGCTAGAAGAGAAATTTGCAGGGACCTTTATATTTTCTTGACAAATAGGGGTAAACATGCACTGATTGAATGCCACAGCCATTAATAATGGCCTTGAAAAACACATATATTTGAGAGTGCCAGGAAAGGTTGTGTCTTATACTTTATAAAGTGAACTAATTCAGCTTAACCTTTACACTTAGAACAATTTAATTTAAAATGTTTTGTAAAATGCACAATTTTCCTGGTTTAAGGCTATTACCTGTGATGATAGCTCTAGTATGTATTTGTTCCACTTCACAAATATCAGTGGCAGAAAAAATTTTAGCTATTAAGCTAAAGTTAGCCTCATTAAAACTACGTAGTGGTGTTTACAATTTCTTTCTGATCTCTGTTTTATTATTGCATGTATTTATTTGTTCAGTAGCTTTTACAGTAGCGGTAGCATTCTTCTTTAACCTAAGAGTCATTTGACAGCCCTTATGTCCCAATTCTGGCAACTTGTTTTAATGAAGAGAAGGGTTATCATCAGCATTTTCTGTTCCTGTTATCTCTATCAGGAAACTTCTAGCTGCATTTTATTGTATGATAGATGCAATTGTTTCAGCAGTAACTTTAATCCAGATTGCCTAAACTGATATATGGCCAGTAACACGTAGAAGATCTAGGTCCAGCTGCCTGTAGTTGTCTGATTCTGTCTTCTTTATTCAGAATTTGTGAATGAGATCACTGGGGAAACGCCATGCTTTGACTTAGGCAAGAGGAACTGCATCAGATCTGGCTTTTCACAAGAACCTTCTCAGGAAAAGATGCTATGATGGCAGGAGTTTTTGCCTTTTTTATTAAAATTAACTAGCATTTACAAAATTGTAACTGTGCCATAAAGGATTAAACTGAAATGGAAAAAGGATTTGTATTGATGAAGTGACAGTATTTGTTCTCATTGCTTCCCATATCTTTTTTTTTTTTTTTCCCTTGTCCCTATATTTTCTCTTTTCTTATACAGGAAGGTTTGAAAAGTACACCAACAGCATGGTTATTCTAGTTGCAGTCCAAGTCAGTGAAATATTTCTAGTTTGTCACCTGAGATGTCTAACAGTACAAAGCTATATTTGGCTTGACAGCATATGCTGAAATGGGTGGACATTTGTAGGACCTGAAGTAACATGCCTGAAGTGAAGCAATGGACTTACAACTAGAGAGAAGTTTCTAGTTTCATTTATTATTTTCTCCCACATGACTATAGCTAGTTCCCTTTTCCAATATGCCTTTTACTCCACAGACTTTTAAAGAACAACTTCTTTCCTCTTCTTTCTGTAAAATTGTTAAACACAAAACCCTGTGTAAGTATAATTTTACCTTGCTTCGTGACCTTACTGGTTATTCTGTGGTTCTGTACTGTTTATACAGTACTGTCCATGGGCTTCTGTGACAGAAGAACTGTAAGACAGTTTATTGAACTTAGTATTCAGTGGAAAGTTACTAAACTTGCCATACAGACTATTTAATTCCAGAATTCAATGGATTACTATGCTGGTTTCAGTGAAAAGTAAAGGATTTAAAAGGGCTTTCATTAGCTCATCATGGCACATGAAAGACAAGAAGCCTTAGAATATTAGAAGCACTTGAAACAATTCCTGCAGTAGTTGGAATGATATTAAATTGTTTCTTGTCAGTCTTATCCATGTATCCATTCAGGAGACCATTCCAAGTGTTAAGATAAGCACTTGTAATTGCACATTCAAAGTTGAGTTACAGTGTAACTAAGCATATGTGCAGCTTTACATACTCAGAGGTATAGATTAAGCATTTAAATAACAAATCAGGTAAATGTTAATATCTTGGTTTGGACTGTGTCGACATTAAAAAAAATAAGGTTTAAACATAAAATATCACTTTCTAGTAGCAAACACTTGAAAACAGTGGGAATGTTTGAAGAGGTAATGCACAAAAAGAATGGAACAGTCTCTCTCGTAATTTTATCATGTGCCTTTTTTTATTCAGAGCATGGCAAGGCAGAAGTTTTCCATCCGGAAATTGTCACTTTTCTTTCCTCCCTGTTTACATCAAGGTGAAAAGTATCATCTCAATGGACTCTTTACTGGTGATAAGTATAGGAAGCCATGGACTAGAAGTATGTTGTCCTTATGTGTTTTCTTTTATTTATTTACTGTGGGTTAAAGGAAGAGCTTGTGCTTATCCATAATATGATAAGTCTGGTAAAAAAAAAAAAAATCTTTCCAGACTTAGCACTATGTCAATTCTTATAGTTCTTGAATGCAGAGCATATTCATTCATGCCCAAATAGAAACAAATGGGTAATGGACTTTTATTTGTGTGGCACCATAAATGAGATTATATTTGATTAGTTTGTAGAGATCTCTGGAAAGCTTCCTTTTCAGAGAAGTGTTTATGGAAAAAAAGCAGTGATCAGAGATAAGTAATGTACTAAATCTGAGTAGCTGAGAGAGGTTTGAAAGATGAAGCTGAGGTTATGAGATGTGGGCAAAGATGAGGATTTCAAATGACAAAGGTAAATGTATGTATAGAAACATTTGCATCTTTCTTGTACATTTGTATTACCCTTGCTAATGGAACTAAAGGTGTCATTTCTTCTATACATCATGTATAAAGTTTTATTAACCTCTACAATTATTTAATCAACATATAAAAATTAATATTTTCTGTGTGATTTTTTTCCACTCCTTGTTGTCCTAGTTGGTTCAACACAGAACATGATTGCTATTTCAGTATTGGATCAATGGAAGAAAAGTTTACCTGTGGAGGATTTCCTGGAAAAGTCAGTAACTTTAAGTTAAAAATATTTATGATTTCTTTGATATCATCCAGGTACTTTAAGCTAGTGATGATAACAGAATAAGAAGATGTTTCCTGACAGTAGCAAGTGTGCTGGAGCTGTACAGTGTATCAGATAGCTTAAAGATTTTTTTTTCACTAAAAATAGTATTCTGTTTTTATGGAGTTCAACTGCTTCTTTTTATAAGTTTTTAATGGTTGTGTAATCTATTTATGGCATTGGAGAAAGTCTCTGAAAACTGCAGGAACATCAAAATAAGCATTTTCCCACTTCCTCCCGAAGACAATCATCTTGTGTAAGTGTAAGAGCATAGCTGTATGTTTTGCACGTATTTTTCTGCAATTAGAGTAGTCTACATTAAAATATTTGCCATTTTCCAGAACAACCTGACTAAGGGTTTGACTTTGGAAAAGGTGGCCTGTGTAGTCTCAAAATAGGCAACTCACTTAGGTTTATTCTCTCTATGAAACTATAGTGAAACCCTGTGATTTCAGTAAGGTTCGTGGATTTTCAAAGGCTTATGCCATTTGAAGTTTTGGATATTAGTTATTATCAGTACTGCATGGTTAGTGCTTGTGAACTCTGCTACTTGTAGTTTCAAAAGTAACTTCTGAACTAGTCTCAAAATGTTGTAAAGTAGTGGCTTTTTTTTAAGATGGGTAGCAGAGATTGCCCTCTTGCTGTTTACACATGAAGGCTTGTACTGAATTTCGGAGATGCACTTATACAATGATTGTATTTATGAGAGGTACCTTTAGATGACTAGCAAATAGCAAGATGGTGTAATACAAAGTATTATTAAAAATGTGAATATATCAATAGTATGCACAGTTGAGAAATCAGTTGTCTGAAAGGATAATATTAAGTTCAGTAACAATAGATGAGCTGATCTGGGCTCTTCAGTAATATCAACACTCATCAGTCAGTCAATTTTTGCAGTCAATTTATATGGGTAGCACAGCATTAACACAAATTTTAATTAACAGTTACAACTTTTTTGTCCAGATGCATACTTAGCTACTTAGCTCAGGACTATGATGGGCCTTTTTTTTTTCTTTCTGTAGTCAAATGATTTTGCTACTTATTTGGCAAATGGGGGTGGGGGTGTGGAGGGAAGGGCACGCATCTTAATAAATAATAGTAGTACTGAGGTTAGAATGAAAAGTGACAGGAAATTGAAGTGGTTTTTGTTTCTTCATTGGTCCTGTCTTTTTGCTATTGCTATTACTTGCAATTTCTTCATGGTTTTTGAAATAGAAGTATACATTTAACCCAGCAGCAAATTTTTGCCACAAATGTTTTGACATCAGTAGGTTTGATGCTTTTTTCGTCTCGTTCAGTTTGTTGCTGGGTGTTAACTTAAAGGCCTTTTTCTTGGAAAAGAATTGAAGATGTAGTTTGGCCATGGATCCAGTGAATAGAGAGAATGACTCTATAATTTCCAATCTTCTTCAGTGAATACAGTGATTATCATAGCTCTTATGGCACTTTTATGTGTGCTGTTGGTTCACTGAGGAGTCAGGTAAGTTACAACATTTATTTTGCAACAGCTTAAGTGTCAGATATTCTTTTCTGTTTTTTAGGAAACCTATTTCCTCTGTAGAGTTCCAGACTAGTAATGATTTAATCGAAGTTATTCCAAGTTCAAATCCTTGCTCTCAGACTGACACAGAAGAACATTTTTCACTTCTGAAGCATGTTTTTAAGGAAGAATCCACCCAAGACAAATATTTGAAGATTTACTCTGCCACTGAATTTAAAGAACCATGGCAAGGTAAAATGTTCAAGTCACTGTTTTCTAACTTCTGGTAATGTTGTTAACTTCCGTAATTTTTTGCACATGCTCCAGAGACATTGATGAAATTATTTGGACAATCGCAACCTTTGCATAACCACTGAAGACACATTTATTCCCTGGAGAAGCAGGGCTTTTGTTAGTAGTTCAAGATAGAAGCAAAAGAAGTTTAAGATAGATATCTTTTTGGGGATCTGCTTGAGTTAGCAGCATAAAACAGTTTGGAGGGAACATAATCAGTATCCATCATTTCCAGCCACTGTGAGAGAAGAGAGAGTTATTACAGGTAGAGAGTCATCCAAGAAGTGAAAGGGGGATGTGATAATGAGGAGACTTCCATACTGATAAAAATTAAGGATGAAGAACAAAAACTTCCCTTTGCCCTTCTATATGTATTACATATGAGTAAAATGTGTGTGTAGATATATCTCATACTGTAAATGTAAGGGATTGTGTCAAATAGAGATGTGGTTCCTGCATCAGTTCTGTCTCAGAAGAGTGGTAGTCTAAACTCAGAAGAAATAGAATCATGTGTTGGCTTGGGTTGGAAAGGACCTTTAAAGGGCATCCAACTCCCCTGTTATCTGCTCAGGTTGGTCAGATCCCCATGCAACCTCATCTTGAACACCTCCAGGACTGGGGTGTTAACCACACTTTGGACACGTCCAGGCATGGGGCATCAGCCGCCTCCCTTGTTGTAAGAAACGTCTTCCTTATATCTAATTTAAATCATCCCTCTTTAAGTTTAAAACCATTACCCGAAAAGGTCTGTCCCCACCTTTCTTATAGGCCCCCTTTAAGTACTGAGAAGCCACAGTAAGTTTTCCCTGGAGCCAGCTCTTCTCCAGGCTGAACATATGCCAGTTCTCATAGCCTTTTCTCACAGGAGAGGTGTTCCTTTCCTCTGATCATATTTGTGATTTCTCTTCTGGACCTGCTTGAAGAGGTCCATGTCTTTTTTCTACTGAGGACCCCAGAGCTGGGTGCAGTGTTCCAGATGAGGTCTCACCAGAGCAGAGCAGAGGGGCAGAATCCCCTCCCTCCCCTGCTGCCCACGCTGCTCTGGATGCAGCCCAGGACACGTTAGGCTCTCTGGGCTGGGAGTGCACATGGCTGGGTCATGCCCAGCCTCTCACCCCCCAGCAGCCCCAAGTCCTTCTCTCGAGCTGTTGATCCCCCAGCCCGTGTTGATACAATAATGTAATTTTTCTTGAAATCATAGTAATGTGTAACCTTTTTTGCAAACTTTTCTTCAAGACTGGGGAATCTGTGTTTAGGTTAGACATATATGGAGAGACTGCCTCATTTCTGCATTTAAAATTGCACTGAACTAAGTTTCTCCGCCAGAACCTACCTCAGAAGTTCGTTTATCATACTTGAAAATACAAACAGAGAAATAAAAATAAAATACCTTTTGTTTTTAACAGGCATTATGTAAGAAAAAATAAAAAGCAAAAGAAAACTAGAGCTTATCATGTGAACCCTGGAAACCTAGACTTTGTTGCACTTTAAATATTTTATTATTTTTAAGCTGTAAGTAAAAAGCAGTTATTATTTTGCTGGCATTTATCATATTCCATCAGTTGCTCAGCAATCCTCTTTATTCTGATGATTCTTATTATGTTTATCTTGTTTTATAATGTGTTTTTTCTTATTTTTTGTCAGACTTATGTTTGGAAGAGGAATTTGTTTTTACTGATAATCTCCAAATTTTTCGTAAAACACTGCCAACTTTATCTGTACTTTTGAGCAGACTACAGTTTTTTTTTGTGAAAGATCCCCTTTTAGACTCTGAAGGACAGATTTTAAGAGCGGAGAATATTTTCAGGTACCCACAAATTGCTGTATACTATTAAACATAAAAAATAGTCCATGTATAATGCCATTAACGTTTTAACATCTGTTGTATTTTACCTTTGTAGCTAGTTTATATTTGCAACAGATAAAGACTTCAGCTTTTCTTTTTACTTAGGTAAAAATGGGTAGGGTGAAATTTATATGTATTTAAAAAAACAGATTAATGAAATTATGTAATTTTTATATTCTGTAGGTGTGAAATGTAGTCAGGATATTAGTTCTGGAATACTGAAAAAAGGTACATCTTTAAGGGACTTTGTCCTCCCTCAAACTGACTGATACCCTATCATGACTATCACTAAATTTAATAGGGCTAGGATTTTACACATGCTTCCATGTTCCTTTTTTTCTCTCTTCTCAGATGTGCTGTCAGTAAATCCATGCTCTTACCGTATTGAATTGTATTTCTTCAAGTTTAAATATTAATTATTCTTATGGTTTTACTCACTTTTGTATTGCTAGGTTGATTGAATTTAATTGCATGATATCTAATACCATGAATTTGAACAAACCAGTATATTAAAACATGTATAAATTGTATCAAAAATGGGTCTAGTATTTTGTAAATACACTCCTAGTGTATATACGTTCATAAAGTCTGGCTAAATCTTGTGCTGATTTACTTCATGTCTGGACAACTTGTATCACGTCCTTTGCACTTGGAAACTTTGCATGATTCACAAGCAAGGTAGCGCAGATTTTAAATGAATTAACTGTACCCATGTAGTAGAAGAACAGGGAGGAGTGGGGCTGTTTATGTGCTTTTCTGAACATGAGCCCCAGTCTCGCAGTGACTCTTGGACATAAGACTGTGTGAATACTGTAAATATCCAATGAAGATAGCATGATCAAAGTTCTGCAAAGACTTTCAGAAACACCAGTATTAGGAAAAGCTAGTGTGAAGCTTTACAGAAATAGCTCTGACCTCCTAATCTGTGGTTGACTGGCAAAACTATGAACTTGTCCAAGGTGGGAGTCCAGATCTCCCAGTGCAACACACAGGGAAATGCATTTAGAGAAAGGGACTCAATTAGACAGAGTTCCGTTTTAGTTGAAATTCATGAACATCCCAAGGCTGGACATGGAAAAATTTGTACTCTTCAGTCTAAAGCATTGCTCCAGGAAAATAGTGGTGTCAGGGACTGATGAGAAAGTTATCCCCTTTAAAAAATCATCGATTTAGTGCCTGCAATTGGCACAAGGGGCAAACCTGAGTAAGTTTTCTTTCTCCTTGATAAATCTTCATCACTGTGCTGCTTGTGTCCTTGCTTTACAAGGCAAGTACTAGCCTCATTCCTGAGTTTTACTTCCAAGTGTTTTAAAGTTTTTCATTTAAACCAGGGAACATACTTTTAGTTTTCACTTTAACTAATAATAAGCACACTCTGCCTTCTTTAGTGCTGAATCTTTCCTGAAAATAGAAACTGAAAGTGACAAAAGAGAAATAAGGCAAATATAAATATAAGAAATTTTGTGTATAATAAAATAAATTGACATTGAAAGAAAATTAGATCTGCAGCTTTTCAGAAAGTACTTTTACATGAGGGGACTTACGTGTTGAGAGGTCAAAGAATTATAATGTGAGGATTTTTTCTGTAACTTTTTAAGGCAGGTCCCAATATTAAGTGGTTCTACACTGCATATAATGTATTACTCCTTGACAAGTTTTTTTGGTTAATTACACAGATCAGTACAGCATCTCTTGGAATTGCCTTCTTTGAAAAGGGATGGATTTCGAAATATTTTTGCCACGTATATGGCTATCAAAACTATTGCTACGAGTTTCAGTCTTAGACATGAAGTAATACAGAGAAGTCACTTACTTTCTTTTGTGATCTTTTAAAGAGAATGTTTGACTTTCCAAAATGAAATGAAGATAGAAGAGACTCAAAATGAATTGCAGGGGGTTGAAGAGAACTTCTGTACAATATCTATAAAAGATGAGGAGGTATCCTTTTGTTCCATACTATATATTAGTGGTTTTTCTATGTTATTCATATGTGTTTGTTCACCTGCAAGTCGTCTAAATGAATTCTTTTCATATTTGCCAAATATTTGGAGCTATCATGTTTCCAAGATTAGAAAATACTGGTATTATTTGTGGTTTTTTTAATTCTTGGATACTGTTGTTAGGAATCTCCACTCTAACCAGCTGTTTCTCCTGGTACCTGATGCCTTTGCAGTTTTATGTAGAAACGTGTTACACTAAGAATAAAAATTAATCAGAGCAGGAAGCCATGACATGTGAAAGGGAAAGCTCCAAGACATGTTTTGGGATTTTGGGGGACCAGCCGAGTTTTTTTTTTTTAAGAAGTCAAATCTGTGTTTTACTCCATTTTTCAAAATTCTAAAAAACAAACTTTCAGTAAAATAAATGGTGATTTTGCTTGATTGGGAACTGTAAGTTAAGATATTTTCTTTACACTCCACTGAGTCAATCTGAAATTCTGTAACATTGTATGTTATCCTGTATTGAGCAAAACTTTATGTATTCTGCGTAAATGTCAAGTGATTTCTCCCCTAAAATCTCCTCAATTGGTTTAGAATTAAATTATTTCAAGGTTTTGAAGAAGTTTTGACTGTACAGTGACATCAAAGGAATTTACTGACCATTCAGTTGTGATTAATTTTTTTTCAGTATTTCATGTTGCCTGTTGAGTTAGAATTCGGCAAACCCAGCTATGGCAGATCTGATTGTGTTAAGATTCCATCATACTTGGAACTGAAGGATGTGTTAAATTTAGCTCCAGACACTGTAGACAGTGAAGACCTTTGCAAACAAGTGATCAGAGAAGGTGAGGGTTGGTTTTCGTAAGTGCTTGATCTGATTTTCCTTTCATTTGAACACAATAAAGCTCTTTTACATTGAATTCACTTAAAAATTACACCACAGCTTATCAAATGAGAATTTCTGTGGATGAAACTAGGAACTGTGCTATACCAAATTTCTGGTATTAGAAACGTCTCCTTAAGGGATAGTAAACTACTTACCATTTGATTTAGTCCAGGGTTGTGTTGTAATCTTGAACACAAACGTAATGAGCAATGATTTGTGATATAGTCAGCCATAGCTATAGTCATTTGGTGTTGTGTTCTCTACTCTGTTTTTAAGTTTACTTTCAGAGACATCCCTCAGAGGATTATGTGCAGAACGGTCATACCATAAAAAATGCTTTTGTTGCATTGTAATTGCAAACATAAAAGCAGATTTCTGGGGAAAAAATTGTTATATAGTTCCATGGATAACAGGAATATTCTCAAGAATGGTAGTTGTTTCTTTAGAAGAATTTTAGAAAAATTACTAAATGCTTTTATACTACTGATAAATCTAACTTTAATGACAGTTATTGGCTAATGGATTGATTAGTATGACTGTATTTTGTTTAGTTAAAAGACATTGCGTGAGGGTTGTTTTTTTTTTAAATTAAAAAATCACATTCCACTTTTTTGGTGGACAGGAAGCAGCCCAAAGAAGGAAGATTAATGCTTCTGAAGATGGAGGGTGTGTACTGATTTCTGTGTTCCATAGGCAGCAGTTTGAAGTAATCCAGTCTCCTACTGAAGATAGAAACAAAACTTTTAAAAGTGGATGTTTGACTAAAACAGTTTCATGTGCATTCCTCAGGTTCATTTAGTGTGTCCCATGTTCCAAGCTGACCAATGACCCAATGTCCATTGCACAGATCTGAGGATTCTGTACATAAATATCGACATATTAGGGGTTTTTTTTGTTCTGTTTTAGTCCTTTTATAGTAGCAAAAGAATATGCATACACATACTCCTAGTAAACTATATTTAGGCTACTTAATTGTTCTGGAAATTGCTGTAGTCATAAGAACTTGGAATCATTCACATAGTGACTATACAATTCTGTGTTGGGGGTGGTTTCTGTCACTTGAGGGACGAGAAAGAGCACTGCTCTAATCAGCTAAAGCATTTGGGGTTACTAAGCCTGAGTGTAATTTTTCATAACAATATATCATGGAGATCCAATAAAAAGATTGAAGGTTCTGACAGGAAAAACTAATAAATGGTTCATTTATGGCGCCTTTTAAAATCTGTTTTCAGATCTCAAAGCTGAAATTACAAACAAAATAGAAATTTCCAAGTACTGTGCCATTCCACAAGAGGAATGCTCCAGGGTTAGCACAAGTATGTTGGAATTCTGTGAGTCAGGTAGGAAGATATGAATAAATCAACGGGTGATATTTAAAATAAGTCCTTCAAGTAGTTTTTACAATATTGTGTTTGTGGGAGAAAATGTACCACGTAGATAAGAAGAATCGCTTTGTGTAATCTATTTTGTGCCCACACCATAAGGAGGTAGAAATGCCATACTTCTTTCTAGATCTTTACAGTCTAAACCCAAACAACTTTACAGTTCCTTGGTGTTGCTTTTGGCTGCAAGTGGTGTCTCTAATGTTTGCACTTGATTAGATTTTTAGACCTTTTTTATCTAGTAACTCATCTACCAAGACAGGGCAGATGAAAGTTAAGGCAGATTGATCAAAATTGTGGAGTCAAAGAGCATAATTTAAAGTTCGTTAGTCTTATATAAATGCTTTCAAAAGTGCGTCATGGACAACAACTCAGGTGGAAGTGCTGAGTTTGCAACTTCTAGGGATTCAAAACTCCTGTGCAGACATTCTGTTTTGCAAATGGTTCAGTAATCACATGTGGTCGAGAAGTTAAGCCATGTAGTCACTAGAGCTGTTTTCTACAGAAGTGAACTCGAAGTGTTGAATATTCACTAAAGTTCTTTGAATCCTTGCTTCTACACTGGGATCAGGAAATCCTTTGTGGGTATCCACCTTTAGTAGATTGAAAATCCAAGTCATGGTGTTTACACTGCCTGCCAATGCTGTGCAGTTTTGGTGTCTGACTATGCAACCTAATCATCCAACCCTAGTAAAAGTTTTTTTGGGTTCCAGAGTAGTCTTTCAAAATAGTGTATTTTAATTGCCAGCCCTACTGTATTCACTGCTAAGTTCACTAAATTCAGTGCTGGCTAAGAGTGGCAGAAAAATAGCTGTGTTTTGCACCTTTCATTTTATGCAGAAGGGCCTGCACAAAGAGTAACATACACGAATGTGATCTGAGCAGATCTGAGCAATACATGATTAGACATGTACCTCTCACTGTAACTTATATCCTGTCTATGAAGAAGTCTATCCATTATTACTTTGGACAGTAGCAGTATTATCCATCAGTGCTTCTTTACTTGATAGCTTTCCATCCAGCAGTTACTAAAATAGTTGAGAAATGTTGAGTTTTCTTCAGACCAAGACTGTTCTTATTGTCTTAGTTTCAACATGTTTTAAACTAAACTGACAGTTGTCTTTTGCAGGCTAACAGTATCATGCTTCAGATATTATATTGTAGTGGAATTTTGGTTGGAATATTCATATCAGTTCAAAGTGTCTGATATAAAAGCTCAATGCAAATATACCAAGTTCCACCAAGATAAAGTTAAACTTATTTTCCATCTGAAGATTATTGTCTAGCATGATGAACTGTAATTTGTGTCTAGTCAGCTATCAGACTGCTCTTTCCTTTTAAAGCTTGCAAGCAGGAGGGGCTTAAGTGCAGTAGATCTGGGCAGTTTGGGGCTCTTCTCCTGTATACAGTAATAATAAATTGGCTGTGATCTTCTCTAGGATATTGTCCATTCTTCTGCAGCAGAAGAATAGTCAAGCCAGCTTGAATTGTCTTTTAAAGGAAGTGACTGCATGCATCTTTATTACCAGTTCCTATCTTAACTCTGCTGTTGAATCAGACAAAATTATATTGTGAGGGCACAACTAGCTTCCATCTCTCTCCTTTTGGTGTTTTTGTTGTTGTTTTTTTTTTTTTTTTAGAGTAGACTCAGATCTGTAGGATAGAGATCTACAAACCTGTGCATGCACTGCTAAGACACCATTTGCTAACAGAAGTTTCTGTGCTGGGTGACAAATTTCAGCACCTGGCAGTCTTCTTTTTCTAATTAATTTTGTTGTTTATGAAAGTTAAATATGTTTGCTTAACTGAGAGAGAAAGCACACATAAAATAATGGCATTTTCTGTGAACATGTAATTGTTTGCCTTTCTCTAGCCATTGGGTTTTTTAAAAAAAGGCTTTAAGAGACAAGTCTCTGAGTCAGCAGTGTTCTGAGAAGGGGAATGTTACTCTGAGTGTAGACAGAGTATAACTAATGTAGCTGATTAAAAAATTCCAGTCTCAAAGGCAAGAATAGCTAGACAAGAAAGAATATTAATAGTATTGCACAAAGGGAAAGAATAGTTCTTCTTAGATATGGCAGATTTTTTTTCTGTCCTGAGATCAGCTCCTGTTCTAAGTAAAGTCCGAAAATTGTTTCTCGCCACAAAAACCAGTTTGTGAGCTGAAGTTCACAGCATAAGTTCACTGACCTTTTTTTTTGTTCTAAATAGGAGGGAAAGAAGTTATACTGATGGGAAGTATGTTGCTTTCTTTTGTACTCATTTTTATTTCTTACACTTTTTTTTTCTGCTTTTCTAATGTGTTTGTGTGTTCTCTGGCTTTCTGACACTGTCCTTTACCCTTCCTCCCCTTTCTGCCTAATAATTGGCTTGTTAGGTCCTTCAGGGACAAGCTGTGAGCATCTGGACAGGTGACTGTTTCATAACCTACTTTGTGCCAGTTGGCCAAGCAATGGGTGCATGAGGATTGCATCTACTTACTGCCTGGTGCAGTGAATAGGGAATTCAATTACAAGTGTTTTTCCTTGTGGGGGCACTTACTTATTCACAATTTTTCTGCCTTAGTTTTCACAGAACATGGAAGAACTGTGTTTTTTGCAGTTTCTACTTTCTGGTTATAAGAATGCCAGAGAGATGACTACCAGGGAAATCATGTAAACCACCAAAATCAATGAAGTTGCAAATTCCTAATAAGATTTGAATAAAATCCAATAATCATGAATATGTCCACATTTGATACGACTAGCCAAAAAAAAAAAAAAAAGTTAAAAGTGACTTGCAGAGGAGTTTTAATATATTAGGTTTGTTTTGTATACTGCTTTAAAAAAAATGGTGTTGTAATTAATTTCAGTGATCATTCCTAGAAATTTCAGTGAGTACTAGTTCTGCTTGAAAGAGTAATCTTGTCTTTAAAATCCTGACTGTTTCTGAAATTCCTAAGGCCATTCTTACAGCCTTACTTATAGAATCTTACAGGCGTCACAATATTATCCATAGTTTCTCTCCCACCTAATTAACTTCATTTATGGAGGAACTATCTAAGAAGACCAACAGGCATGAATATCAAAACTTCAGCCATGGTACCTGATGATTTAGTTATAAAAATAATCTTATATGTGAAGCGTATGTAGCCAGAACGACATTAAAGGAATGTGATCTATACATTGTTATCCCCAAACTGTCTGGAAATTAGATGTGAAGTATTTGGGGTATATAGCTTAGTGAATTGTCCCATGAAAATATTTTATATTTTAATCCAAAACTTCACTAGTGTAAAATTTGTAAGCATTGCATATTTCATTCACAAGTAGATTTGTGATTTTGATTTTTTTGTTTTTGCTTTGGCTGGGGCTTTATGCAATTTCCAGCCGAATATATTCCATATTTGAAAGATGAAGTGGAAGTGCCTTTAACTCCTCCATGCAGACAACAAAGATCATGGGGTAATTTTCTGTGCAGAGGACTTCAAGAAGAACCTATTTCTTTCTCTGGTAACAGGTAATGAAACCTTGGTAGTGACAAATTCTGTCATAAATCCTCCAAATCATAAATCCTCAAAATTATTGAAAAAATAACTTCAGTGTATTTATGAATTGGTACGTACATTCTTTGAGCTGCATATATACCGTGTTTTGCATGAAAGAGTGATGGAATGCACGGCCCATATCTGTGGTCTTTCAGAGGAGCCTGAAAAAGGAAATTACAGTTGTTCCTATAGACCTCTTTCTCTGGGGGGATTCAATAGCCTGAAAATCCAGTCTCCTTTTTGCAGTAGACAACAGTAAATACTTAAAGTATTCAGCAAATATGTGTATGTGGATATGTGCATATTTATACCTATGGCAAGCATGTATGTTACATAAGTATCACCTGCAAAATGTCCAGAAGAGATACAGTAAGAACGTGTTGTCTGTGTTTTGGGGACATCCTCCAATGGTAAATTTCAGGCCTTTTCATGCTGACATAGGATTAGGATTGCTTCATCTTTTCCTTCTCATCTTGTTTGAAACTAGCATTTTTTGCCTTGCTCTTTTTCTCACATATGCAGAAAGGATTTCAATATCCCTTTGGGGTGGGAACCACAGTCAAAACAGAATTCTCACTCAGTGCTGCTTTATTTTGAGACCCAGCCTAGACGTTTCCTCTCACTCTTTCCTGTTCTCTGTATGGATGGGAGAAAAATTGTAGTGAATGAGTGAATGAATGAATGAACTGAAAATTTAAAGACAAGGTACATCTTAAGAGATAGTTTTATATAAATCAAAATTCAACCAATGATGCTGCTAAACTTCATACCTGCAAGTCTCTTTTTATTTTCTTCATAGTATTTTGATTGCAGAGCCCTCTAGGGAATTCTTAGAATCTTTGGTATGGCAATCAGAGAAGTATCGGGATAATATGAACTCTCTTTTGCTTGTTGGTAAGAATTTCTAATTGATGGTCAATTTCTAATTGATGTTTATGAGTTTCATGTACATGGAGAAGTATAGCAGAAAAGATAATGTTATATTACAGAGCACATATTTGGAGCCATTGAAGTTTATCCAATTAGTGTAACCTTCCGAAGTGTGCATTATAGGATTATTTTAGCATATATAAAGAGTTGCAGTATGGCAACATAGCAATTGGTATATCCTCTGTCCTTCTATCGAGGTAATTTAAATTACGAGTTTTATTTTGCTGTGACAATGTTCACTACTATTATATACAATAACTAGTAACTGAAATTTGGTAATCTGTTGAACTGTTTTCTGTGTGCTGTTTTCCCTTACATAATGTTCCAAAATATGTATCGATCAATAGAAAAGTACTGTTAATGGCAAATAATATAACTTCACAAGAGTAGAAGAAAAGCAGAATACACAAAACCAAGATGAGCTGCAGGCTATTCATGAAAACTCCAGAATATGCATTACCACTATTCTTTCATTTCATTTTACATGCCTTCATTTTACAAGTCTCAGGATTAAGTTATGTAATATTGGCTTTATATGTTGTCCAATTCATTTGTACATTGATTTATAGTTGAAAATAATGTATGGTATGCTCATTACTATTTCAGTTAATTTTTTTTCAGGTAAGGATTATGATAAATCTTTGTAACCATGGCAATAACATACACATAATGAACAACGTATTTGTAACTTTAGTAATGCAGCTATACATCATTAGATCTGAGAAAAATTTAAATCCCCCACGTCTTTATTCATAGAACTCAGAAACAGCACACTTGCTGTGATAATATTAACTGCTTTGCTCTTAAACCTATTGATACACACAGAGTAATAAAAGGAAGTATGAATAATACATATGCATAGCAGGTCATCAGTACTTGGAAGCTTTCATTTCCAAAAGGACATTCTATTTTCATCTTTCTAGATTATTAATATTGTATGTTGATTTCTGGTTCCTTTGCAGAGCATCCGGCTGCTAACCTTGCATATCAACGTCATTCCCTGACGGAACTGCAGCAAAAGCTGCTAGTTGAGGTCGAAGCACCAATGCTTAGCTCGCTAGAGGAGAGCTGGTGGCTTCATATGGGTTTAAATCCAGCAGCCCTAGAAGTTTTGGAGCAATTAAATACAGATGACAGTAATGCAAACAGTCTGCTTCCTACAGAAGTGGAAACATTTACACGATTTACATCGTATCAATTAGAAAGTAAGCATCTTCTTTTTTATAAAAAGTAAAGAAAAGGCAAAGATAGGTACTTTAACAGAGAATCACACAGGGAGGTATCTCCAAGAACAAAGGAAATTAAATGTTCTTTATTCTTAAGAACAAAATGTTTTATAGCAAAATGAAGGAATGGCACTACTGCAATTAAGGTGTACTTTCACTACCTTAGAACAAATTGTAGGAACAAAAGTGCTCAACCGCAGAAAGCTATCTTTTCTAGTTCTATGCAGATGAAGAGTAGCCTCCACTAGTTATATAATTTTTTAATAAAATAGTTTCATTCAGGAGAATTTCTTAAGAAGTAGTAGTTTTGCATTGGAATGTTCTAATAAAGCAGATATTCACATAGTCTTGTACCAGGTCAGTGGGGGGAGTATATTACTGTGAAAATTCTTATTTTATGATACTGTAGAGGGTTTTTTAATGCAGACTATTTCAAATTTTTCATAACTTCAGAATTTTTCATGGACCATTTTGCATAATTATAATCAAACTTCAACAAAAAATGCAAAAAGTTTTTTGGATTTTGTTCTATAACTATGGCCAGACTGCAAGGCGCCAGTTGTGATTGTAGAACTCCAAGAATTGACAGTAACATGATATATTGTGAAACAAATAGACATGACTCATGCAAGAACATTTCCAATTAACTTCTTTTTACATTTCTGTAATATTTTAGCTACTGTGTTCAGATGGCTGTGCAGCTACAATACAAAAAAGTTGCAGTTCTAATGAAGCATATCTTTAGAGGGAGCTGTTTGCATTCTTCTTTTTTCCTCCTGAAAATCAAACAAATGTTAATTTTTCTTCCTAATGGAATATGTTGCATCCCTTTTCCTAGAAATCTAACATCAGTAAGTACCATGTAGATGGTGGAAACTTCAAACAATAGCATGGCTTTCCATGTCTCAATATTGTGCATTTTTACTTAGGACTAGTCAGTGCTAGTTTTCTAAAAAGAGGTTCTAGTGATCTGAGAAGGTAGAAAGAAGAGGTTTAAAAACTGCCTTCTCTATAAACCATCCGAAATCTTTTAACTCCAATGAGGAGAGGGGAAGGTAAAAAATTTATACTGCAGTGGAGAAAATAATTTTATTTTTCAGGATGGCTTGAGGAGATGAATTCTGTGCCAAACCAAGAGCTGCATTCTGCTGAAAGACATCAGTCAGAGAAAGTTGTTAATTCTGACTTGTCACTGCAGACTCAAAGGCAGTGCTCTGCCATGAGCACTGTGTCATCTGTCAAAATTCACAGTACAAAGACATCTGTGGAAGAGCATACTGGAGGAAGCACCAGAAGGATTAAGACAGAAGAGGCAACTTGTTTCTTAAAGCAAGAAAAGAAATCACCCAAGGCATCTGAATCAGACAGCTGTAAAGATGTGTCTTCTAAACCAGGCAACTCATCCTATAGTGAAAAGCCTGCATCGCTTGCACTTGCTTCTAAATGGGCCAGTGATGATTCTGATCTGAACAACTTTATCATGATGAGATCTAAACATACAGTCACCGAAAGAGAGGAAAAATGTTTTGTAGATGGACCTGGAAAAGGTATGTGAACCAGTTTATTCTGTAATTTTTCCAGATTCAATTCTTCTCTATTTTACCAGTTACAATAGATGCTAGTTCATCCTTGTAGTTTTATGCATTAAAATATTTTTTAAAGTAAATTGACAACATTTTTATGGTCTTAAATGTAGCTGCATTTTTAGCTAAGTATCTTAACCTTTTGCTTTTTTGCTAAAGATATCTTGGAGGATTTTGGTTGGTTGGGTCACTTGCAATGAGGGGGTGTGCTCTTTTTTCGGGACAGGGGTTTTCTTGGTGTTGTAAGTGGTATTTCATAAAATAAACATTTAAATTTATTCCTGTTTTGACAAAGTAACTCTAAATGGGACTTCAGAAGATCTCTTCCATCCATATATTCTGAATTGGATTTCCTGGGCACTTTGGAAAAGCAGTAATCATCAAATTCATTGTAGTTACCAAATAGTTAATATCAGTACTCTCACTTCTGTAGAACCAACATAGCCTAGACAACGAACAAGAGTTGTTCATTTGAGGCAGTTACTTTGGTGCAAACCCCATCAAACAATGAAACAGAGCAGGTATTAGGGAAAACAAAAAATTTTTGGTGCAGCAGTTCTTATTGATGGCAGTGCTTAGGAAGGAATATCAGTTCATGTGTACAGCATTGCAGGAATACAAAATAGCAGAGAAAAAAAATGAAGTAGAAGGATTTTCTTATTTGTTTTTCAAAAGAAATATCTGACATAAAGTAGCAGGTAACAGTGGTATGCTTCCAAATTCACTTTTCAGGATAAAATTATATGTAAAAAAGAATATTTATAATTTTTTTTGAAGTTGTATGGCAGACTTTTGACCATAACGTCTATCTGTGCTTTACTTAAGTACCCCAGCATTTATACAAAAAAAGAAATTGTTACATTAAAGCCTCAGTAATAACTCCTGTTTAATTGCAAGCTTATGTAATCTTGTGGAAGTAATTATTTCTCAGTAAAATTCGTCTGTTTCTGACATTGTCAGAGATACATAAAACATTTCATGGCGTCAGAAAGCAATAATCCAAATTTTTCAAGAGACCGAGGTAGCTGAAGTTTTATGCTGCCATCTAGTGAACTGTGACCAGAACTGCATCGCCTAGCAAGGAATCCAGATGTCTTGAAAGAGAGGCTATGTCCCATTCACGAATAGTCTTGGGGAGGTTTAAGTAGGTTAAATGCAGAATAGAATGTGTGCACAGGTAGACCCCAGTGTTGCAGGTCTGTCATGCCTGGTATATAGAGAACACATGGAAATGCGGGGGTCTGTGATAAACCTCATCGATGTAGAAATGATATCAATCATTGCATATCTCTGCAATAATGAAAAGCTTTTGTTAATGGTCATTCTAAATCTAACTGAAAATTAGAAATTCCAGTGCTGCTTGTAGGCATCTTCGTTGTTTGATTCTACTTATTATTTAAAGATATCATTGTGTGTAATGTTTAGTTTAGAAAATACACAGGAGGGAAGCAGTAGAAACCATTCAATGATCCAATTTCGAACCCCAGATAGCTTTTCAAAATAAGGACAGTTTTTTTAAGTTAAGTAGAATGAAAATTCAACTTTACTTTTCCTTCTTTTTCGGTATGATTACTTTGTTTTCTGCGGAAACTGACATTCTTAAGTAGAAAAAATCAATAATATTTAGAAGACACCTATTCAATAAGAACCCTCTCAGAAGTTGTAGCTCATGCTTCAGTATTTATCAGGAAGAAGGGAAGGCCACTTAGAAATACTAACAAGTTGCAAAAGATAGCTAGAAGATGAGCGAAAAATTATTTTAAATATGCAATTCTTTTTCTCTTCCCTCCCCCCCAATTGCAGCTTCCGTGTTCTTTCTGCATGGCTTACAGTATCTAACCTTTTCTAGTCACACTCACTGAGGTGTTTTTTATAGTTTGAGCTCCTTATGGTCAGCAACATGTTTTCTTTCATATCTGTTTTTACTCCGTACAAAGGCATATGAGCTTTCCCGTGGAGCTATACTATAGAGTGGTAGTACCTGCTCCTTGATTTTCCCAGGTCTGTATTTCTGCCTTTAGGAAGAGTGACATGATAATGCCTGACTTCTTGGGCTGGGAAGGCAGACAGGGCCTAACATGGTTTTGTGTCTTGTGGGTTTTTTATACTGTATGACACCATGAAAACAATAAAGAAGTCATGAAGAGAAAATGTATGTGTCATAGAAACTACTTAATTTGAAAGTATTTTTGCATGTAGAGTCATCTATAGAATAGTTTTCTTATTCATTGAGCTGGCTTTGTGATATTTATATCTAAATATTCACTTGTGGTTTAATTATTTAGTGGTACAGCCTGAAGAGCAGCATATGCATGTTCACAAAGAGGATGATTCTATTTGTGAGACTTTAAAAACAGAGGAAAAAACCCAAGAGAATGAAGACAGTATCACAGTCAATATTCAAGCATCAGGTATACTATTTTTGGAACTGCTTTACCCTCTCCCAGGTAACAAGTGGTAGAACCAGAGGAAATGGCATCAAGCTCACCAGATGAGGTTTAGATTGGATATTGGGAAAAATTTCTTCATTATAAGAGTGGCCAGGCATTGGAACCGGCTTCCCAGGGTAGTGGTGGACTCACCATCCCTAGAAGTATTAAAAAAACCTGTGCATGTTGGGGCATGGTTTAGTAGTGAACATGGTGGTGCTGGGTTAACAGTTGAACTCTATGATCTTAGCGATTCTATGGTAGATTTTATATTAAAGAGTGCTGCTGAGACAAATACAGAAATTATTTGACTTAGTCTCTTCTCTTAGTGACTGCAAGTATTGTGAGCAGATGGATATTTATTTTGACAGAGAGATGAGAGCAGGCTATGGAGTTCCATCTTAAAACTAAAGTCAATTGCAGGCAAAGTAAAAAGTAACTTGGACTTTGATTTATGTCTGATCTAAATTAACAGGCATGAAATCTCTTAATGCCAATTGGTACCTTCCATTTATTATTCTGTACATTTTTGTCTGACAGAGTAAATGAGAACTGGATATGGAAGAGATCTGTATGCATTTTTACAGGGAAGGTCTTGCACAAGAAAATCAATTATGGATTTCTGTCATACATGACTGAGCCTTACCCTGTGAACTCTGGCTGTTGTACAAGGCATTGTATCAAAGAACATAACTGACAACGCTTTTCTCATGCTGTAGAAATGGTAGAGGAGAACCTAGAAAATATTTGTCCAAGCTGTTTTACAGTCTCAAATTAAAAATACCCAGTGCTAGCAAGTTGTAGGCCTAGCACAGATCAGTTTGGTTTTCCGTGGAAATACATTCGCTCTAAGCATTCGCTCCAACCATGTGCTTAATGAGATTTTCTTTCACAGAACCAGTGAAAAAGTAGAGTAGTGTTTTCATCTGTTCCCATCTGAGATGGAATCATGGCTATAAGCTTATTTTTAAATTATTTTTTCCTAATAAATTCTGAAGCAAGACTCCTTTAATGCGATTGGGGGAAAAAAATTAAGTTTTTCTGCAGTCAAAACAAAAATCAGCATTTTGAAAGTGACTGCGATGTAGACTCAGGTAGTAGAACAATTGAATAGCAGAAGAATCTTAGTGCGAGTCACAGGAGTAGAAAATCCTAAATTCTCATCATGGAGTTTGATCACGTTATGAAATGCATAGAACAATGTGGTTGCCTGTTGTGAGGATTTTTACCACTCTGGAGGCTCTGTGGCAAGCAACTTTTTTTCCATTAATATTGCAGCTTTCATGAACAAGATAAAGTTGTTAATGTTTTGCTAGGTCTTTTGAATATTCATGTCCAGTAATAGTACATATATAAACCAAACTTTATTATTATATTTTGTTCATTGTGTTCTCCAGAAAGCCAGTGCCAGGCATACTGCCTCTTGGAAGAAGCAGCCATTCCTATACTAAAAGATTTGACACAAATGGGTGTACTTGCTTCTGTTACTTGGAACTTTGACAGTGTTAAATTTGATCATACACGGTTTTTCTTAAAACAACAAGAGAAAGTGATATGTGATAATTTTAAACAAGGTACGTCTTTTAAAAGACATCTGTTCTTTTCTTCTTTAAAACTAATACAGATTTAATTGGTGACATAGGGTTCAAGATGTTTTATAAATTGATGTAAAACTTTTAACAGTTTAGTTACAACAACTGATTTCCTCTTTTATTTCAGAAATATCTCTTCGATGTTCAACATTATATTCATTAACCTCAATATTGCAATACAAAAGTATTCTAATTGGATTTAATTTTAAAATATGCATATTCTGAAGCATATGTTATATGCTTCAGAAATACTGTTTCTATAGCAAACAATGTTTAATTATTTTTTTTTTCATGCTAGATTTTACAGTTAAGAGTTGTCTGTGTGGTTTTGTTGTTTCTTTTCTTTTAGCAGCTATATTTTGTCACACCTCCATGATGCCAAATACTATGCCCATGTTAGAAATGAGGAGGAAAAAGAATCCATAATAATTTGGTTTCTTTCTGACTTCATGTATCTCCTATGTGGCATGTGAAAGCCCTATAAAACCAGAAAAATTAAAAGGAAAGTCAACAAAGTTACTGATCCCTTAAAAGATTTTTGACTGTAAAGAGAGTCAGGAAAATTTCACAACAAAATAGGGACTGTGTTGGAGAAACATGTAGAAAGTTATTTGGTATTCTGGGTTATTTTTTGAGTTGTACAGCTCATAGTTGAGAACTAGTTGTAAGGATAACATAGTAGGCTGTCCACTAACTGCCGAGTTTCTATATTATGTCACAAATAATGCAATAAACTTTTGTTGTCTCAACTTTGTTACTTTCTGTGCTGAATGTATTTTTCTCAAAGAAAACATTAATGATTATGAAACTGCAAAAGAGAAAGAAGGTAAAAAAGAAAGTGTACTTGGCCCTGCAGAATGACAGCCTGTGATCTGTAGAATTACCCTATTGAAATTGTCACAACAACGTTCTCTTAATGTGAATGAGCTTACAAAAAAGTAAACACCATCTTCACAAACATGAGGGACAAACATGGTATCTGTATCTGTATCAGTGAATCACAGAAAGGAAAACATTGGTGAGAAAAGTGTTCAGAGAGTTTACTACTGCTTCTCTGATCCTCTTGAATGCTATAGAAATTGCATTTTTCCCCAGCTAAAGAAGAAGAAGGAAATAAGAATTTTCTTGCTGGTGGGTCTATAGAAACAATGAAGAAAATATCCCATTCATTTCTAATGAACGTTTCTCTATCTCTATAGGAGATTCTAAAATCGCCCTGGTAACATACTTTTCTCTTTTATTTCCTTCCTGGTTTTAATTAGGTTCACAATATCCAATCTTATTTCACTTTACTCCATAGAATGCTGATATATTTGCTCCTTAATGCTTCAGTGAACTTGGAAAATAATCACTTACTATAATGGTAGTGATGTATTAGCAGATTATTATTCATCTGCTGGTCTTTCCTGCATCAGATATCACCAAGTGCTCCAGTCTTTCATCATAAAATAATTTCTTACTGTGTACTTTGTTTCTAAATGACCTGTATTTATCACTGAGGTTTTGTGCTGATGGGTGTCAAGAGATGGACATAGTCCTTCAGTTGCAGCACCTTCACTAACAGAGATGAACAGTCACTTTCTGACTTTTGATGCAGAATAGTTGCAAGCTCTTTCCCTTTCATGCTGTTTCCAGCTAAGTCTTCTGTATGCTGTCCTTAAATTGATTTTTGCTTCCCAAGTGCTTTGTTTGTCTTTCTTAATGAAAAGTTGTGTTAATCCCAGTCACGGAACTACCTACTGTTTTCCTCCTAGAATGCACCTTCAGCTGCAGTAATTTATTCTTTAATTATCTTCTGCAACCATTTTTAGCATTTTTAGAAGTATGTGTTTTATTATTAAGCACACTTACTCTGCAGTTGAGTTTTCAAAAATTCCTGGTTTATGGTAATGAACTGCACCATTATCAGTGTGCAGTTCCCAAAAATGCCTTCTGTCTTCAGACTAGAAATTCCTTCATTTTCAATCAAGTCTTAGAATATATATTCAAAATGGATACACAATACAGAAAAGGAAGCCCATGAATTGTTCTATTTATATTGATCTAAGAAGAAGCAAATGTCATCCAAATTTACCTTTTTGAAGGTGAAGATTCTCATCATGAGAGGTTAAGTGTAGAGAATTGCCACACTAAAATCAGTAAAGCAATGTGGTTTTAATGATATGCCCAGGGAACTGTTATCTCCTCCTTCAGTAAGCACCATCTCTCTGTACACACCTTTCAAAAATGCTTCCCTGTGTGCCACTTGCTCACAGGGATATGGGAAAAGTTATGCTATATCATAAGGTATTTGGCAAGACCACCAGATATGAAGGTTAATCTTTGAATGTTATCTATGTTTAAGTGTGTTTAATAAAAATGCTTACACACCAGGATCTTTCAATCTGATTACATATATATAATGTGAGTTCTGAAATTTTATGCAGACCCCACCTCTGTCTTCTATTTGTAAAGGTGAAATAGATGAGAAGGCGATCATGCTGTTCAGGCACGCTGCTCTGATACACCTGCTGGTGACAGTTCGAGATCTGCTACTAACATGTGGCTTGGACACAGCACTAGGTTTGTTTTCAGTATGACTAATGAGACCCAGAAACCCAAAGCTTTATGTGTGTTCTGCAGACAATCTGTCAAGTTTGTAGCTGTGACTCTTTGCCATCGGGGTATATGCTCAGCTCATGAATGCTCAGTTCATGACTAATACACTGCTGTTTATGTTATTCCATGGATTTGTAAGAAACATTTATACAAACTTCCACATATATAATGTATTGTCTCGTATCTCAGAATGACAAATGTTCATTGGAATCTCTGTGTGGAAACTGAGGAACATGCAAAAATGGCAGATCCTTTTCTATTTATCATCTATCTTTTGCAAGTGTGGAACACTTTCCACCTAAAAATATGTTTAGGCTCCTTGGAAATGAGGTAATTAAATCGGAGGGCATATTAAGCAAAATCTTAAATATTATGTAATGTGTCATGAGGCAGCAAGTTTGAAGTTACAACACTGGGCTTATATAGAAGTGCTCCTTTGAGCTTTTCTGGTCTTGTACTATTCAGATTTGGAATATGAACACTCCATTGTAGCCCAGTTTAATGCCTGAAATTATAATTCTGAGCTTGTCAAATTCCCATAGTTGTGTATTGTGAATTTTCAGATAAGTCTATCAGGGTAGATCTATAAGAAGTCAATGTTTATGAATGCCTTAGGAAAGTCAGACTTCCTCTGCCTTTATGGGAGATAAAATTACTTCAGAGCATCTA
Source organism: Dasyornis broadbenti (assembly GCA_013397935.1). Taxonomy (NCBI): domain Eukaryota; kingdom Metazoa; phylum Chordata; class Aves; order Passeriformes; family Dasyornithidae; genus Dasyornis; species Dasyornis broadbenti. Next base: position 559,714 of record VZRN01006399.1, on the reverse strand, counting down.
ACTTCAGTCTGAACTATCCCTTGATGGATGGTGTTTCCTTAAAATTCATGTAAAATGGAAAACATCTGCCATAAACTGAACTATAGGGAAAATAAATTATTTGGTATTTCCTCAAATATTTCTAGCAATAAAAGAGTAGGAAGAAGAATACAGAATGAAATTATAAGTGGAATCCTAAGTAAAATTATTTTCTATCATTACTATAAACTATGTAGAAGGATGGGAGGAAGAAAAATGAGCAGATTTTCCTCCACTGCTTATTGTAGCAAAAGCACTCCTAGATGATATTTCAGAATTACAAAAGCACCTGTGTTTCCAAACATGAACAACAGCTCACACAGGAAACTGTACAAGTTAAAAAATATCTGAAAGAAAATTAGAAAATTGAGCCAGATACCAAGTAGGCCTTGTGGTCTTCATTCTTATGTTGTGCTGTGTGATTCATCATATAGTTATCTTGGATGTATTTTTTCTTTATGCATTTTCAAATAACTCCAGCATTGTTCACCCTTTATACACAAAAGGCATCATTCAGAGTTGAGAATATCTGTGATAATACGATGAGTTGTAAACGCACAGGACAAAAAAAGCTTTAGACAATGGTGATAGAAATACTGTTGTTATTTAGTATAAATGATACAAATCAGTTAAATATAACAGTGTTGCTGCTAGCATCTGCAGCTTTAGAATGCAATCTAGTACAATTCTAGCTGGAGTTATACAGCAGACACTACATAAAGTACAGCACTTTTATAAAAGCCATTTATGTACCTGATTAGTGGTCACAGTCTCCTTCCACACTGGGGAGCTGTTAAATTTTCATCTGTTTATGTGCCTTCAGAGAGATTTTAAATTGATGTGCAGATTAAACACAATGCTTTACAATTATCTTTTGTCACTGCAATTACTTCTTCGGTTTCTTTATTAACAGGTTATTTGTCCAAGGCAAAGGATATCTATAAAAACATCTTAGAATCCTGTTTGAATAATATCTGGAGACAGCTGAAGATTGTACAGTACAGCAGTCAGAAAAAGCATGAAACACATCCCAAAATAACAGCACTTCAGTGTGAAATGTTAAATTGGATGAAAAAATATGGAGAGAAACACAATGTTAAGGTTTATACACAATGTAACCAATTTCTCTAAACAAACAAAACTGTTGCAAATTATGTGAATAATTGCAAACTATCTTTTAACAAGGGGTGGTTTATGCAAAAAAAAAAATCTATAATTACCTTACAGTACCTATTAAATAGGGGTAACATAAGTTTTAAGAACTCTGTCACAGCAGTACAAGCTTCTACTTGATCAAATCTCCCTTGTTGCATGTGTAAAATAAGATGCAAAGGAGTTTTAACATTGCCAGGGCTTCCTCTTATTGCAGGCAGTTTTGTTTTCCTGGTAAGTATATTGTATCACACCAGTTACTGAAAATTATAATATAACCTTTTGTTTGAAAGCTTCAATCATCTGACACAGACAGAATCATAGCACAATTATAGCACAAGTCATGATTGTGTGCTTGTATAGCATGACTTGGAGCACACATACACCAAGGACTGTGTGGGTGTTGTTATCCACAGATAACCTATGCTTAACAAGTGTATCAGGCCAACCTCCTGATATTTGAATTATATAAAAAGCAAATATCCATGGGTGATAGCTTTGGCATGGAAGATAGAGTTTTGAAGGATATTCAGATTATTGAGAGTTTTTCCTTTGCAGAATATTTATTGTTTCTTTATAGAATACTGATCACATTAGGAAACAGACAGAATAAAATGCACAGTGTTTAAAGTGTCCTAACTGGAATAGAATTTATGCTAAACACAGCCAAAAAAGATCTTTAAGTTTGCTTTACTTTAGCTTCTTTACATACTTCACTTCCTGGAACTTTATTGTTCTTGTGTTTCTGTTAAGAGTTGCACTAAGAGCTCTGAACATCTTTTGATTAAATTTTGCTTAGAAGAACAATATAACAGCTTATTATATGCCCTTTTAGAATTTAAAATTTAAATGATGCAGTGAAAAATAAAATTATGCAATTGTCTTGTCTGTCCTTCAACAATCACACTAAGATGATTTTGCATCTTTTTCTTCTTAACAGCAACACATTTTTCTTTACTAGGGCTATATTGTACTAGGAGGCATAGGAGAACTTTGCCATCTTGATGTCAGCTCAGTGGCAATCTTTTAGCTTTTCTTCTGAACTCCACTAGATATGATTTTTTAAAATTTTTATCTGTAACTCCTGAGTTTTGACTTGCTTGCTTGACTTAGTCATGCACACATATCCAAGCAATGTAAGACGATATATATTATTTTATTCACAATTATTAGTCGTTTACTGTTTCCTAACATTCAAAGACAGGTTCCAATGAGCAAAAATAGGTAGAAAGAGTATTCCAGTTTTAATAAGAACTAAAAGTGGTATTCAATAAACTGCTGTTCTATCATATCACATCAATATCAGTTAATATGTTGTGAAATATGATAATCTCATCATGCTTTTATTAGCCAAAGTTGTTATTCAGGCAGGGTTGTAATGGGACATTTCCTTTGTAAGGAAGACATTACTACTGGTTTAGAAAAAAACTGAATTTTATTCTTTGTTTCATTATCTTTTGTACTCATGATTAGAGAGAACTTGACTAAAAACTTCATCTAGCACACATGAGCATATAATGAGCCTGCTGTTGAATTGTGTGTGGAAAAGCTGGTCTACGTTTTAAAATGAAGATGTCCAAAACCACTTATAAAGGTGCCAGTGGATTGTTGAGTGGATTGTTGAGTGTTCTGTGCACCTGCTTATGGAAATTGAAATCTGTCTTATGAATGACCAGAAGTTCTTTTCTGACAAGATCTAACATGCTTTTAATATTTACACATATGATTATCTTGTATCTGTAAATCTTAAGAGTTACACAACGCTATGTGCCTTCTTAAAAGTCTTACCTTGTGTACACCATGAAAAGTGTCTATACAATGGCATAGAAGTTCAGATATCATACTGTCAGAAAGTGTGATGTAAATCCTGCATGTGAGTACATAATCTTCTTTATATACTTCAGATAGCATGAGTTTAGTTCGTATCAGTTGAAGTTTTGGACAAGGTAAACACCTTCTCTGGTAGTGATTCTTTTTAATACTGTGTCAGTTTTGTAGATTCTAAACCTTTTCAACATTTTCATCTTAAGCAATATTTAATGAGTCTCAGATCGCTGACAGGAACATTTTAGTGACTCCATTTATGGATTGGAAAATCTTTCCAATTAGTTCAGCAGTACATCGAGTACCTCCCTCTGGCACATCAGTACCTTGTAGGCTGAATTCTAGATATCTGCTGTTTAAGTTTTGCCTCCATAAGAATAATGTTTCTAATGTGACAGATCTGTCTAGTACAATAGTAATCATGTGGTATAATATTTTTAGATAATATCTTTAAGTAATGGTTTTATTTTTAATTAAGTATTCTCATTTAAGATTTCTTCTAGAACAGCTTTAGTCATAACAATAATGCACACATACACCCAAGTTCCCAATTGTTGATGACTAGACAAAAACTGCCAGCAAAACTTTGACCTTGAATATGGGGAGAGCAGGCTTCGGACTGCTGGAGAAGCTACTTAGTAAAGTCCAGGAGAAATCTGTTTTTAAAGGAATTGGTCCAGGAATGCTGGGCACTTTTTAAGAGCCATCTCTTTTGAGTACAGGAGCAGGGAATTCCAAGGTGTCAAAAGCCAAGCAAGCAAGGCAGAAGCCTGGCCTGGCTGAGCAGGGATCTTCTAGAATTTAGGCGGAAAAGGAACGTGTATGGACTTTGGAGGTCCCCTGTGAACAGGTGACATGAAGGAACTACAGAGAGGCTGTTCACTCCTGTGGGAGAAAATTTACGTGGCCAAAGCTCAATTGAAGTTCAAACTGGCAAAGTCTGTGAAGGATGACAAAAGTGCTCTTTAAATTAGCCAAGAGCAAAATGAGAATCTAGGCTGGTCACCTCTCAAACAGGGACATAGACAAAGCAGAGACGTTCAGTGCTTTCTTTTGCCTCTGTCTTCAAAGCTTAGAGCTCAGTGTTAAAAAACTGTGACTGAGGATGATGATAAACTCCCAGCCAGTTCTGAACTTGAGACTTGATGCTCCATCTGGATGTGCACAGACCTATAGAGCCCAATGGTGTTCATCCCTGGGCACAGAAGGAGCTCAAAAATGTCATTGTGGGACCTCTCTCTGTTATTTTTTAACAGTCTTGGGAGTCTGGAGAGATCCCAGCTGATTGCAAGATGTTAAATGTTATTTCAATTTTCAAGAAGGGAAAGAAGGAAGCCTCTGGTAATTACAGACTTGTCAGTCCCACTTCAGTGTCTGGTAAAATTATACACAAGGTTATTCTGGGAGTTACTGGAAAACTCTTGGGAGACAACGCAGTCATTGGCCACAGCCAGCACAAGTTCACAAGAGAAAAGTGCTAGTTAACACACTTAATTTCCTTTCCTTTTCCACTTATGACAAGATCACCCATCCAGTTGACCAAGGGAAGCCAGTGAGCATGGGTTTTACTTTTAGCAAAGCTTTTAATACTGTCTCTCACAGTATCCTGGATGAACCCATCACAGAGCTAGACAAATCCATAATATTGGGTTGGGTGAGCAGTAGACTGATGGGTTGAGTTCAAAGAATTACAGTGAATGGAATTACCTCAGTCTGGTGGCCAGTGACCAGTGATGTTCCTCAGAGCTCAATTTTAGGGCCAGTGCTCTTAAATGTTTTTATAAGTGGTCTGGACACAGGAATGAAAAACTTACATTCAGTGAGTTTACTGATGATACTAAATTAGGAGGAGCAGTGGACTCCCTTGAGGGTAGAAAGGCCTTACAGAAAAATCAAACTACAGAGCTGAGCAGTCACCAGTTGCATGAAATATACTGAGAGCAAGTGCCAGATTCTCCACCTGGGTTGGGGCAGTCATGGTTATACATACATATTGGGAGAGAAGAGACTGGAGCCCCGTGGGAAGAGACTAGGTCAAGGGCAAGTTGAGCCAGCAGTGCCCTGGCAGCCAGGAGGGCCACCCATGTCCTTAGGGGTATCAGGCACAGCATCACCAGCTGAGGAAGGGAGGGGATTGTCCCGCTCTGCTCTGCACTGAGGCGGCCTCACCTCGAATGCTGGGAGCAGTTTTGGGTGCCACAATATAAGGATGACATCAAACTTGTCTGTTTTCTGTATCCAGGGGAGGGGGACCAAGATGGTGAAAGGCATCAAGGGCAAGAGGAGGGGCATCTGAGGTCACTTTTCTTGTTCAGCCTGGGGAAGAGAAAGCTGAGGGGTGACACCATCACAGCCCAGAGCTTCCTCAAGCAAGACATCAGAGGGGGAGGTGCAGATCTCTCTCTGGTGACCAGCCATCCAGTGCACATAAGCAACTAGAATGAAGCTGTGTCAGAGGATGTTCAGGCACATTAGGCAAAAGATTCTTCAGTGAGAGGGTGAAGAGGCTGAGAGGTCTTCCCTGGAACATACTCCTACAGAAGTGGTTAAAGCACTAAGCTTGTCCAAGTTCAAGAAGCTTTTGGGCATAATCATATGGTTTAGTTTTAGGTAGTCCTGTAAGAAGCAGGGAGTTGGACTAGATCCTTGTGGGTCCCTTCCAGCTTGAGATATTCTATGATTGTCACTGTGGAAAACTCCAAAGTTTCTATTTTTGCTATCTGTCTATTCTGTCTCGTGTTTTCTATGCAAAGGAGAAAGAAAGATGTATACAGGCTGAAAGAAGAATTTTTTAACATTACTAGAGTTTCCTTTACTTGTCTTTTTACAGGTACTAATCATTACAAGGATGGACTCTGAAAGAGAAAAAGTTGCCTTCATTCACCCATTATCTAAGATAAATGGTAAATAATTACTTTTATGTGTATTTTGTATATCTGTTTGAATGCTTGGTGCAGTTGTTTCTCCCTTCTCATAAGGAACCTTGCTATATACTTTTCTCACTGTTTAATATTTCCTAACTCTTCCATGAGCCTTTTTTCTTTCAATTTTATATTCTCGTATTTAAGAGTTCTGGTTTCTGTTGCAAGAGAGTGATAGTTTATCTCTCGAGGCAATGTTTGTTTTTTTTTTTTTTAACAGAACATGAAGGAGCTGTGGACAGTCCATTGCCTAATTATATTTGCATCTGTTGTCTTGGTTGGATTGTCTCATTGTTTTTAGCGGATCATTGGTCACAAGCTTTCTTCCTTGCAAGCTTATTCAGAGGTGTTACAATTTAAAAGTCTTGACTAAACTCCTCAGCATAAAGTCTTGAATTAGTAATTAGGTACAGATCGTATTTTCCCTTGGGTAAATGTTGCTAATCTTTTTTGCTAGTTTGTTAAATATGTCAGCATAAGCTGTATCAATCTATAAAACTCAAGGTAAAAAATTACTGTTTCCAATATCCCACCTCCCCACTGGTACAAGCAGCACTTTCATCACTTCCACGTTTTACCTGTGAGTAATTTCTGTACAAGCTTGTTCAACACCTCAAATTCAGCTGGTAAAACTAAAATGTTTCAGGAAAATTGTAATTTGAGCCTGTAGTTATGTGTAGAACAGTCACTGATTCCTTCAACACTGTTTTTTTTTAAAATCCATTTTCATAAATCCTTCTTGCATGAACATTATCAAGTGTCACATATTGTACTGTTCTTTTGCCTTTAAAAATAAAGTTAAATTTCCTGTGCTCTTAAAAAAAGAAAGCCTGTCTTTTAGAATGTTTTGAAAGGGAGGAGGCATGTTCACAGTGCTTTTACTAATAATAACATTTAATGAAAAGTGTTTTATTTGTTTTAAGATCTTAAGACTTAGTTGCAAACATGGGTCAATCCAACCACACTTTTGAAAAGAGGTGCTTGTTTAATACCAATAATCCTTCTCATACACATCTTGCAGTTAAAGTTTCAAATTTGTAGAAAGTGTAAGGAAATTTGACTTAGGGGCAAATAAACTTCCTTTTTTATTACCCTTTAATTTTTTGTTTAAAGGTAGTAGAGTTGTGAGTTTGTAAGACATGAAACTTGTTTGTATTACTTTTTCCTTGGGTTCTGAGAAGCTGGACATAAATCATTATGTCCAACAGTACAATACAAACTGAAATTGTATATAGGACCTCAGCAACCCAGAATATGTAATACTTAAAATGTAAATAACCTGTGTTGTTCCACATTTGCTACTTACTGTTGTGCATTGATTCATACTCACAGAGGCTCATTTATTTCATCAATGGTTTAATTCTTTTTAAGCAGGTTTGAAAGCTGTGGATTTCAGTTGTGAGAAAAAAGGAAGCCCTTTAGGCTGTAAAGAGATCATAAGCAAGTAAGTTAAATTCTTGATTCTTGAGAACAAATTCTTTAGTCAGCACTAAGGTCATTGAAACTTTAGTTACTTTCATTTATTTCCATGGGATTTTCTAGTCTGGAGTAAAGTTTTCATAATATAAACCTGAACCTTCATTTTAAGAGTGGAGAATTTTGTCCACTGTAGAAAAATGCTTAGTGATGCTCAGAGAAACTTTTAGAGAACAAACAATTGCATATTCCTAGCCTTATATTTTGGTTTGCATGTTTTAGCAAAACTTGTTTAGAGAAATACATAGAAAACAAATTTTTTTGCATGTTTTAGAAAAAGGTGGTGAAAGGGCATAACAGAAGAAATGACAAATTATGACATTTCTGGAAAATATGAGTATTTTAAGCAGATAATTCTAGGGGAAAGAGTACAGTTTTTAATTTTTAAATTAATTTTTAAAGGCATTTGAATTTTAGCCAGGAAGGGTAAATATTTTTTATAAACAGACTTTAAACTGTGATAATTCATCCAAGTAAAACTGAGTTATTTTGTTCTGAGAGCAATTCTACCTGCACTTAATTTTATTGATATTATATTGGAATTTTTTTAAGCCTTAGTAGATGTTCCTGCATTATTGTACATAATCAGCAAATTGGAGCTGACTTCCCTTGGACACACTTCTCATTAGTAATGGAATATGACTATTCTGAAAATTCTTGCTGGAAAAATCTGTGCAAAAATCTGAATGTTACTTACATGACTTTTAAAACCACCCTCCCTGAAATAATACAAATGGGTAAGTGCTCTCCAGAATTGTAATAAACAGTTAGGCTGACATATGAAAAGAAAACATTTTCTGTTCCCTAAAATGCTACATTCATGTGCTTGTGGAAGAGAGTGAGTAATACGTTATGAAGGCTAAAGCTAAACAAACAGAACTGGGTTATCTATGCAACAAGAAGGTGTTTTTATTTGAGTGTAAGCCTAGTTTTGGCCAGGATGTAGTAGTACATGCGGGTTTATAAGAGACTTGTGGCAAGTTCACAGGTTGTTTACAGTTTCTGCAAGCTGTATCCACCCTTTTTCATCCTAAGGGAATGTTGTAGATCAAAGAAATCTAAATTAAAGCCTAATTTCAAAGAGATTCAGAAGAGTTAGTTTTGGGGGGGAAAAGTCTATAAGGGAAGCATTTTATTGGGGATGAATAAAAGCTGCATTTTTAAAATATATATTCATTTAATGTATCCTTAGTTTTTTGCTTATAAAACTATTATCTTACATATATAAAATGTTTCAGGGAGTCATCGTGGTTCATTTCTTCTGGAAGTACAGATTCCATATGTATTTCTGACAACTGAAGGTCTTCTTAATATGCCAGATATTCTTCAGCTTTTTGAATCCAAGTGAGTGAAAACAACCTATTTAATCATATTGGTTATTTATTTTCAGATTTTCAGGATATGTGTGTTGTCCTCCCATATAATGTATTAGCCATCTATCTGGCTATCAGGTACATTTTTGCAATTACACTATTAGCATTTTAAGGGATAAGAAGATAGTTTTTCTGTTAAGTTGATAACTTGATATTAGAGATTCACACATATGTCAACCAGAAGGGATTTGGGCAAATTTTTTATTGTTATAATAAGCGGGTACTTTTTAATATAAACTTTTATAAACAACTTTTTAAATTGTCTTTTACCTGAAAATCATAATGTTAGCCAATTATTTTTTCTTTAGTATTTCTTGGTGCTTGGAAGCGTTTGTATTTAATTCTTCATAAAAATTACCTTTGGATTTTGTTGCTGTTGTTGTTTTTATCTACTGGAGCTATGCTAAAAACCCAAACTGAACAATAGTAAAACATTGTGTTTTCTGAGGCATTACAATGTTTGGGAGAGGCTAAGTTCCAAACAAAAGCTAATTTACTCATAATATTCAGATCAACTATTCACTTAATTTTCAATACTCTACAACCTATACAAAAAGTACCAGGGTTGTAAATCATTGTTCTTTATTATGTACTTTGACATAATTTTCTTGAATTTTGCTTTCACAGTAATAATACGTGGTAAAGCTACCTTTTATCACATGAGGGGAAAGGGAAAAAAAATGAAAGAAAAAAAGAAACAAAGAAATAGGGACCAGAGCAGCAGTATATCTCAAACATAGTGACAGAGATACAGATAATTGATTGCACCATGTTGCCGGAGATACATGCCAGTTTTGATCCTAGCTGAGTCCTTGAGTCAGCTGTGGAGCCATTTCTGGTCTGTGTCTAATTACATTTTAGTAGGGGGGGAAAAATATATATCTTTGACATTTAAAGCTTGAACACATAATCTGACATGCTTTTAAACTCTTGACTTGTTCAAGTTCTCTGTTCAGCCTGAGCATAAACCAAATAGCCAGGAATGCTGTTTTGTTTCTTTCTCACCAGCTCCTTCTAGCACTGATGAAGGAGTTAAATAGGTGAGCAAAGAGCTGTACAATTTCAGAAAAGGTAATAGTTTACTTGGTTTAAAAATGTCTGACTACACTGTCCATACAAGTTTCTAGAGGACATACTGCTGGCAGATTCAGGTTTAGGTCTCTTGTGTTTCCTAGTAAACGCAACAGGAGGCTGTGCTGCTGGCACTTCTAAGTCACTCAGAAGAATTTAGGACCATACCAATGGCAATCAGTGAGTTTTCACTCAGTTTGCCTTGCCTTGTACCACACAATCATGAAAGGAGGAAAAGAAATGCAATATGTAGAGTTAGTCAGAAGGAGTTTCTAAGTATTTCTCTTAGTTTCTATATAACCTCTTTTTTTTTTTTTTTTTTTTTAAACTAAAAACCTTTTTTTTAAACCTTTTTTTTTTTTTTTTTTTTGTAAACTCAAAGCCTGTATTTCAAGATCATATTCAATGCAGTTAGCAACATAATTTAATTTCACTAGGTCACTGCTACATTGATATGTATTGTTCAAGTGTGTCTTAAAGTGGACTGAGTATTTGAGAAAGATCAAGACTGTGTTAAGTTAAAAAACTGTATTAAGGGGTGTGTGTTATTAATTTCCTTTAAGAAAAATAGTTTAATTTGACCTGTCTGAGTTTTAATAAAATAATTTTACTTCTTCAGGTACAGCATTACCTTTGTTGAAAGAAGCAGTAGTTACTCCTTAAGGCTCTTTGGAAGTACAGATCGATATGTTGTGTTGACAATAGATGAATGTACTGCTATCTTTTTGCAGGTACAACATGAAACTACTACATCCAAGTTCTGTTATGTGTTGGGTTACTTCTAGGCCATGTCTCCAGGCATCTAACATATCTTTTCTTCCTCATAATCATTTTTACTTCATGCATTGTTTTACATCACAAGTCATTAACCCAAAAATTGTATCTGTGCCAGTTTGACTAGTTTAAAATGTTCTCAGTTTCTTCATTGAAGTGTAACATTTGACCTGTGATTTGAATATAGTTAAAGGATGCATATTAGAAAATAGTTAAAGGATGTTAAAGGATGTTATAGTTAAAGGATGCATATTAGAAAATAGGGGTGTATAAAGAAATTTTGTAACAACCAATTAAATGTATTTGTGGCTATATTGTCATACCAGAGTGCATATTAATTCCTCCCATTTCAGATGATTATCTGAGTTATTCTATAGAATAACTTACCCTACTTTGTAAAAAAAATAGCATAGTAATTAAATTCTGGTATGCAGCTACACAGGTTACACATAGAAGAACTGCTTCTGAAAGATAGCTAAAATAGTTAATTAGTATTACAAGTAAAATGTAGACATTCCTACAAGCTACTGCAATTAATGATGTTCTTCATGTAGTTAGTGTAGGTATAATATGATTTGTATAGGGTAAGTAAATACTTCAGAAGTTTATAACAATATTTTGCATTATTAAAATTCACAAAAATCTTAGAAACAGCCTAAAATGGTATTGACAGCGTTTCTTTTTAGAGGAAGGAAGAAGAGGCATGAAGCAGTGAATCAGCCTTTTGAAGTTCAAAGAAAAGAAAAGTTGGGAATACAAGCTAGTATTTCTAGCATGTTCTCACAATTCCCATATATGCCCTTAATGCTTATATTTTTTAGCTATATTTATGTTTGGTCTAGTTTCTGCATGTTATCTTGATGCTCATTAAAAGCTGGGGGCAGCAATGATAATGTATTTATTTAGTTTTCATTTAAATTCCATGGTAGAGTATGGAAGAACTAAATTATGAGGACTCCTGTGACACTGTAGTATCGAGGCTGATGGCATTATCACTCCAATATACATGCTGTTGGATTATTTTCTATTCCAGAGAAAGACTGAGTTCAGAGTAAGTTATCAATTTTTTTGTTACCTGGTATTTTTAAAACAAACTTGTCACAAAAGGAAGGGGCTTATTAGAACAAGTTGATATTCATTGTTCTTCAAACTTCTCTATATGAGTACATTTCTCTTAGAACAATATTGTAAGCTCATTTTTCTATTGTGCTTTGGGTTTTTCACTTGGTTGCAATGTTGTCAAGCACCTACTGAAAAACTCAGTGTTATTGTAAAAGTAACAGTGATCATTGAAGACCACTAAGAACGTTAGAAAAGTTGTTTATTTGTGAGGACATTTTTAGTCTTACACAAGAGATAAATAAATGGTTGTTATAAAATAACAGAGTTTGAGGCAGGCAATGCTAACATGAGGTGTACTAACATGAGGTGTATTTCAGATCAACAGGTCCAGAAATTTGACATCTCTAAGGATATGAAATATTGGAATTATTCTCACATCTGTTCGAAGTAAATGAAACCCTACAAATCCATGGTTAAGAATTACTGTGTTAGCACCACTGTATATTATTTGCAACAGGGAAACCTTCTTCACATGTTCTTACCGTGCATCAGTAATTCTCCGTTTGCTTTGGAAGCACACCTTTTGTTGACATAGTTCATAAACATTGCTTTATTACATCTTTTGAGATATTTTTCTATAAGCCGGTGGTAATTTCCTCTCTATCTCTTTTTTCTCCAGTGTCTCACCTTGATCCAGACCTTTTGCTTCAGACCAGGCTTGCTTTGCTCTAAACTGACTCTATTTTCTTCCTTACAGTCCATTCTTCAGCATTTAGTCCTTTAATGTATCCTAATTCTCCTTCCACAGACATTAATGCTCAAAATGCAGCTGTATTCTGAATTCCAGGAAATGAAACATACATTTATGAAGACGTGGAACAAATGGTTTGGGATATTATATGTGCATATTAAATATTAATGATCCAGTGAAACTGTTTTACAGGTACAGCCTCAAGGGAGATACTCTGCTTAACCTTGTCTTAATTTATGCCACTCTAATTGAACTTACACAGAAGTCAGAAGACTTTGAAGTGAAGGTAATTTTTTCTGTATTAATCTTCATTATATGTTATTTCTAAAGAGCTCAATAAAGTATGCCTTCTACATAAAAAACATAAAATAGCTCAAAATTACTAAAATAATAGAGAACCTTAATTCAGTGCTGCTAAAGTCAGTGAAAAGACTGTTGACTGCAATACAAGTTGAATCAGATTCAAATGGCAGTTGAAGTCTTTTTATGACTAGCAGTCAAAAAATGAGATTGTACCTTTAATAAATTATTAGAATATGTATTAATCCTTTTTATGTCTTAATTAGAAATTTCAGGTGAGTATTGTGTTGCTTATGTGACAGAAGAAAAAACAGTAATAATTTGCTGTCAGCTAGTTTCCTTTTTTAATGTGACAAGGTAAATGAACTTTTTTATTTAAAAATCAGGAAATCTAGAATCTAGAAAACCTATTCTAGCATCTAGAATAATCAGCATTAAAAAAATGGGGCAGAATTTTCATTTATCTTACCAAATGACGTTGGTAACGTCTATTTTTGAATGAAGTACTATCATTTTAGGCACTTTTTTCACTTGATTTCTCCCAATGTTGAGTGAAGATCTTAAAGAAAGTCATTATTATTTGCATTTTAAAATTTGTATAGAATTTACCTGATTAAATTAAAGTTACAGAAAGGAAAAAGCTTTTTTCATTTCATGTACTCAGCAGTGTAGTTTGTGTGGAAATTATACCTTTAAAGTGTTACACATCTCATACTGTGATAGGCATCTCACAATTGCCTGTTTTATTAGGAACCTACATTACACCCAGAAACTTGATTACATATAAAAGACCTATAGGATAAATCAATTAATTTCACCTACATTGCATTTGCATAAATAAGGAGTGTAACTCTCAGCCAGGTTAGTGGTCAGAGGTTGGAGTTACTGAATTATTCCACAGTACCAACTCCTGCGTTCAGGGTGATCTCTAGTTTTCACTTCAACTTCTGTAGCAAATTAAGACACTCCTTAGCGTAAGTTTTAAACAAAAATAATATGTATCACTTTTAGGTAGTTCTTACGCCAGGAATTGAAGAGACAGCACTGGTAATACATCAGATTGCTTACAACATTTTGCTGACATCTAATATCACTCCACATGAGTGGCTGGACAAATCCTGGCTTTCTGTCTTGCCATCTGAGGTTTGCTTATCTTCCCATGAATTTACAGTTTTCTTCCTGTGTCTTAGAGTCATAAAGTTCTAGGCTTTTTTGTTGTTGCTCTCTTAAAATATATTATTAAAATATGCATTATTTTATATATATAGATATATATATGCAGATATATATACACATGCACATATATATGCAGATACATGTATACCATATATATATACATATATAGATATATATGTATATAATTTCCATCATCCTTGTCAGCACTATTAGATGTAACTCGGACTTTCCCCATGCTTTCACAATTAACCTGTAGAGAAGTTTATCCTCTGCATCTGCCTGCCAATTTGTACAGTTCCACAGTTCTAGGCACTAAGTTTAAAAAACTATCCAAATTGTAAAAGATAAACGTACCGTGGCTCACTTGGGCAGGAAGCCAAAGTAAGCAGTGCTGATCCATTACTGAAGTCAACAGCATTGCTTGCTGACTTGCTTTAGTACCAGATGGTAGAAACTTGTTTAACTCATTCCAGTAAATGTTAGAACAGACCCATCAATCACAGTCAAATATATGTTATTCTTTAACTTGTGTAGTAAGGTTTTCAACTGAAACATGCGGATTTGTTCATTTTATGTGAAAGCTTTGAACTCTTGTAAAACTTTTTGCAAAATTCAGAAGCATTATAAAGCACATATTGGCATGGCCTTTCAGGAGTGGGGTATTGGATTATAGGTTTTCCAATTTAGATATTAAGGATACTGGTAAAAAATGGAGAGGAGACATTGTATTGTGTTTCTGTTCAAGATATTTGATCCTGGCAGTGTTTTATGAAAGTCAGGAACAGGAAGCTGACATTGATAACATGCTACTCTCAACTTGCTTCCCTGTTTCTGACATTCATCCTCCCCCAAGCAACCCCTGCTTCTGCCACCTGTTTCATTGTTGTTAACAAATACAACTTTTGTAAAACAGAATCAGTTTTGTCAGTTTATGTTGATCTTGGTAATTAGCTTTAAAAAAGGGAATTAATAGTAAATCTGGTAAAGCACTTTAAAACCAAGTTTACATAATTTACTGGTTTTAGCCTTAAAAAATAAACATCTTTAGACTTGCTTTTTGTCAAACTGTTATGCAGCACTTACTCTTTTTCAGAAATGATACTATGTTACATCTGTAGTAAAAAAAAAAAAAAAGAGTTTTTATTGGACTATAAAAGTGCACTGTTTGAAAGCTCTCTATGATATACTCTATGACTTATTCAATAAGACGTGACTTTGTAGTAACAGGAAACAAAGGAGTAAAAGTTTGTCAGATACCAATCTTATAAAATAATTTCCATTTCCAGACAGAGAAATGCCTGCTTACTTTTCCATGTATCAACCCTTTGGTTGCTCAGTTTATGTTAAAGAAGGGATCTTCACTGAACAGGTTATTTCTTGCAAGCTTTGATCAACTCCAGGAACTTCTGCCAGAGGTTCCAAAAAAAGTTTTAAAGGTTGGCCAAAATTATTTCATGTATTAGATCAATCTTTTTGCACAGTTGTAATATGTGGTTGGGTTTTGGGGTTTTTTTTTAATCTGATGCTTCATGTGCATTTGCTGGTATCATTTAAAAATTAATTACATGCTTTAGCATATCATTCATAGCTAAAATGTTGAGTCTGCGGATTCTCAGCAGATTTTGTCAAGTCACCATTGTGTTTGTGGGAAGATAATGAGACCATTTCCTTAAATGAAAAAATACTCATTAGATCAACTTCCTCCTCAAGCTTCACCATATCAAGTGTTGTATCAGTGTGCAAGCTTTTGTGTTTTTCTAATGTAAGAGATGTTTTTCAATTAAGTATTTCCAGGACTTTTGACTTCTCTCCTTCCTTCCTTCCTTCCTNCCTTCCTGCCTGCCTGCCTGCCTGCCTGCCTGCCTGCCTGCCTGCCTGCCTGCCTGCCTGCCTGCCTGCCTGCCTGCCTTCCTGCCTTCCTGCCTTCCTTCCTGCTTCCTGAGTTCATAATACTAAGCATTTGACAGAGTGCTAAAGATGAAGAATTGAGTTCTCCTACTGTTTCAGTTGGGTCAAGTCTGGGAAAATTATAAACTGAATATAGTCAGTTAATTCAGTAAAAAATGCACGTATTTTATCTTTCAAGAAAATGCTTGGGGACATCATTCATTTAAGGTGAAACATTCAGTTAAGGTGAAGGATCAAGTGAACAGATATTTGGGCACTGAATGTGAAACTGTGCTTACTATTGTTATAACTGTGTATGTATAAGGCATTTTTATTGATAGAAAAAGCTCAGTTAAATTCCTCTGCAATGCATGATAGGTGCCAATCCATTGCAGATACTGCTTTCTACAGTCTTGGGGTAATGAAACAGAATCAACTATATTAAGATACTGCTTTTCCTGTGTTTCAAGTCAGAGATTATTACTTACTCTATTTATAGATTTAAGAGAGGTGGTACATAGTCTGCTGTACATGCCTCTCCTGCATTGGTAAGTCTTTTTTTTTTTTTT
>VZRN01006399.1:511081-543330 GCA_013397935.1 Dasyornis broadbenti | reverse complement strand
TTTTTTTTTTTTTTGTTCCAGTAAACAAAAATTTGTACATCTTAGAATCTTAACAACTGGTTTAACTTTTTGTACTTGACAGTGTAGACCATAAATATTCCTGACAAATCTTTTCTTTATTGTTTCAGCATTTCAGTGACATAGTATCTTCGTACAGCCTAAATGCTGCTGGTCCACTAGAAAAAACAGTGAAAGGTGCATCACACCCAGATAACCAGAGTAACTTCAACACATTTTGTCTTGATAATAAACAAAATTGTCAGATTTTAGAGCTACTTGATAAGGCACAAAACACCACAGGTAATGTCTTGAATTACTAGGAACATGTGTCTCTTTTGAAACCAAGTGAAAAATCTGAATGTATTAGAATCTTTATCTTTTAATCATGGTAACATCAGTTATTCTGATGAGACAGACTGCAATCAAAATGTGCAGTGGCATCTTGGTTTTCTGTAAAATGTAAAAAATAAGCTAATCTTTCATTCTCCAAACAAAATGGTTCAAATTTTTCTCTACCAGGAACATCTCATATGAATTCTGAAGCCCTAATTCCTCCACTGAATCATCATAAGGGGTTTTTTAAGTCTGATCTTTCGAGCTGTATGCAAAAGAAAGCATGTTCATCAGCTGTAGTTACAAGGAGGAAGCCGGATTTCTTCGCTGTATCAAAGGACTGTGAAGATTTTGCTCATCTAGATGTTACAAATTCTCTCCATGTTCAAAGACAGCCTTTCAGGATGCATGATAGCTCCGATCATTCTTCCAAAGACTCTGAAAAAGAGGATTTCTTTGCAACTTTCAGTGATTGTGCACCTCAGGAGAGCTCTAAGAGTTTTCTAGAAGAATTTAGAGACACAACATTTAAAAGCCCAGGAATTCAGACTGACCAGCCCCTGTGGAATGACTCTTTATCCACAGGCCCACGTCATTCATTTGCTCATGATGGTTTTCTCTCTGGTTTCTTTGATGATACGGATGAGCTTCAAAATCTGAATTTTAACCAAATAGGTACAGCTTCTAAAGGCAAGAGAAAGCAAAGGCCTCCATTCTTACAGACAAAAGAAAAAAAAAAAATGGGTAGGTCCCAAGTTAGCAGATTTTGCTAAAATTATTTTTGTTATTCAACTGGAAAGTTGTTAGGAGTACCTGTAAAACTGTATTTTGTTAAATCAAATCCAACCCAAAAATTGCGTTCTTTCTTTGCTAAAACTTACTTGCATATGTATTTCTTCTTTGATAAAAGGTTACTAACATGTTCTGTTTGGAGCAAAAAGAACATTAAAAAAAAAAAAAAAAAAAGCCAGACCAAATGAACTAGAATTGTGTTACTGCCATTCTTTTTCCTGGAAAAATACTGAAAAGTGTAGTTCTCCAATATTTTAAGATTCAGCCTCTTTTCTCTTTGACAGTGCATAAAATATAGATAATAAACCTGTCAGACTTAATTTCAAAGTTATGGGAAAAATTATTTTGTAAACACAGATTTGGACAAAAGGGTGAATAAAAGACTGTAGTTTCTCCATAGGACAAAAAGGAGATTCAACAAATCCTGAAAGTGAAATTCAGATGCTACTAATGGTGCTGTTGGCACTAATGGAGTAAAAATGGCTCGCCGAAAATTTTCTGACTTTGTTTCATATATTTCCTTATTCTTGGAATATTTTTTTAGCTAGTATCTCCAGGGCTAAATGCTCCACTTGAAGTCATTCCAAAGTTTATTTTTTCAAAGAGATGGTATGATGTGTACTTCAAAACTTTGTTTACCCTGAAAGTGTGTACAGTCCTTTTCCAAGATATCAGAATTTTTTTTTTTTTGGTAGTTTTCTCATCCCTGATTTACTCTGTCAAATATAGTTAGCTTGAAAACATTTTTAATAAGCTGTAATATGTATCCATGGAGTCTTGCAACTAAGAAAGTCCCTGTCAGACTATGTATTGCTGTATCATTTATTGTAGTATTTTTTTTAATTCTTCTGTTTCCCTGTAGGTGAGGTGCCACATGTTTTAAAAAATTCCAAGCTTAAGTTTGTAAAAAAAGTGCCTAATTCCTCATACAGATGACTTAGTTTATGATTTGTCTGTTGCTGCCTGTGATTAAATCTCTTGGTGTTACAAGGTCAGCACAGTATTAAAATGCTTTCACTAATTAGATCACACTCATTCATGAAAACCTAAGTAACTAATTTAAATCACTCCTTCATGGGCTGCTTAGGGTAATTATGGAGGTAAAGAGAGAAAAAGTTAATTGGATATGGTGAACTTCTTTTAATTTTCAGCCTATGTAAATTTAAATATTCATACAGAAACCCTGAATGGACCTTTTGCTTCTCTGGAATTAGAATTGAGACCTGCAGTATTGCTGAGTAGGTAACAAGTATTTCAGTAACCCATAACTGGCAATGATAGCATAAAATTCTACATACAATATATTTCAGTAAAGATCAGGGCAGATTCTTCTGGTACCACATTTTACAGCGTTCTGAAAACACTGTGATCTCCAACTGATAAGCCGTCTGTAAAATTCTTGCCCAGTAGGACAAAACTATACATGAATGTGAATCAACTCAAAACAAGGAAAAGTGATGTTTGGTTTAGATTTTGGAAGAATAGGCTTACTCTATTTTATAATTCACTAGCCAGGGGAAAAATAAATATACTAAATAGCTTTGCATGTTAATGAAAAAAAAACAAAAACAAAAACAAACAAACAAAACCAAAAAAACCCCACAAAAAATAAAAAGCCAGAAAAACCAAACCAACCAAAAAACCCCCAACTTCACCTTAATACAGTGATAGCCTCTGAGAGCAAAAATATAAGAAACATGTAAAGAGTCAAGTTAAAAAGACACACTGGAAACAAACCCCAGGGATTTCTTCAGGCTTCAGATCAAGCTCTCATTAAACCACAGATAATTCATGACACCATGCCAAGCCAGTATTTCCACTGGAACAGATTAAATCCTTAGATTAGTGTTAAGAGTTTTCTGACAATACTTTTTGTAAAGACTAAACATAATTTTCTCACAGTAACTTGTTTTGAATAAGTGACTTCTCAAATCTTCATTGTAAAAGCACTTGAATCTTAAGAATGTAAGTAGCTTTTTTAAACAACTTAGAAACATGACCATGTCTGGTTAAAAATTAAATTTCAACACTTAGTGAATAGTTCTGAGTGTAGTATTAGTGAAATAGAAATAAACATTAAATATTTTCTGAAATATTGTTGTTAAGTATAGCGTAGGTTGATTTATTTATTTTTGTATAAGATCCTGTATTCCTATTACAGGATGATATGCATTAAATGGGTCAGTAGCAGTAAGAAGTAGCTAATCTGCACACATTTTATTTTATGGCAGTTGATACTTTTCTTAGGGAGCACGCCCTAAAGCTAAACCTAAAGTCTATTACTGCTTCTGAGAAACACACAGTTAAGTCTGCATACATACTGTATTTATAGTTTATCATAGTTTTTCTTTTTTGGCACTTATTTTCCAGATTCAGGAATTCCAGAAGTACAGGAGTTCAAAAGAAAGAGATTGACATATGAAAGAGTCCCTGGAAGAAGAGATGGACAAACACGCCTTAAATTCTTTTGAATGGAATGGAGATTTGCATATTAAATACTTTTTTTTTGTAATTCTTGAACTCTGTGAAGGGAAATAAATAAATTTTTGGGTTTAGTTTTTAGAAAGAAATTAGGATTTGGGAATTCTTACTAGCTCAGGACTTTTCTGTATGTTTTTAAAATGTTACTAAACAAACTAGTTCCTTGAAGCTGCAGAATTACTGCTTCTCTGTTGTCATGGGTGATATATAAGTACTTTCTCACTCTTTATATTAAAAAATAATATAAATGGAAAAAAACAGATGCCGAGGCTCACTGAGTTTTCAAAACACCTGTGTTTGCTCCCTGAGCATGCAGCTTTTACAACATAAAGTTGGGCTAGATCTGCCAGAATCTCAAGGCTTCTCAAAGTCTTAGAGGTTTATTGCAGTTACAGCTGTGATTCTTTGTAGCTGTCCGTTGGGCTGCGTTCCACTTCGCTGCTTCTGACAGCTCCTTTAGGCACCATGTGATAAGTTCCTGAACTGCTTTTAGTCATAATCAGTATAGGAAAAAGCTCTTTGTTTTATGGCCAACATGTGAAGACTGTGTTGAAATTTAGTATTCTCATAGATTGGATTCAGGGAACTAAGCTGTGACCCTCACTCCCTGCATAACCTGGTGGAGGCCATTTTTTGGCATCCATGTTTTTCAGCCTTCTTCAGTGCACTGGCAAGTAGGGGGATGGGAGACATCTGGGAGGCAGTTCCAGATATTATAGGGTACAACTAGAAGCGATAAAAGATTGAATTAAAAAAAAAAAATAAGCTATCTCAATTGTAATCTAAAGAATAGGATAGAATAGTACCCAGACCCTCACTTTCCATCAAAAGATTCGGCAGCAAAACTGAGAATACATGTGGAAGCAATGGTAGACAGTAACTCCATTCTACTGCAGGAATGCATAAATGGTTTGCACAGGCATGCCTGCCAGCCCCAGAATGTCTGTCTGTTCAGTGGCCTTCAGCTGAGATGATTCAAGTTTCAAACTCACAAACGTTTTTAAGTTTGATGCAGTAACAGAAAGGATGGGGAGGACGGGACGCAGGGAAAGGTAATAAAAGAAAAACTACCAAGTTTTAAACTTGCACTTGAATACTTATTTGGCATTAAGCCTTCATGAAGCACATATTCACTATTTGGGTAAATGAAACCAGCACTTAGGGAAGAAAGATTTCATCCCTCAGAGAAAATAGAGTGCTGATTTTTAACTGAATTCTTAAAAGCTATGATGACAACACTAATTGCAATTTTAGTTTACAGTAATATCCCTGAATTATTTATAACCAGGTTGTTTGAAAGATTTTAGAAAATACCTTTCACAAGTGATAATGTAAAAAGATTCCTAGTAAAATTGCAAACAAGGCACTGTTTCCTAGAATAAGAGAAAAACTTATATAAAAATTGCAATTTGCTTACTTTCTATGGCCCATTTTTGTGGTCACCTGGCCTAACCATTTTCCATCTTTTGCATCATGGGTTATGTTGTTACTCCTCCAAATTTCCAGAACTGGGAATCTGGTTTTTTAAAATACAACTCTATAAAGTCACAGTCACAGATGACCACAGTTTGAGAAAATTATAGCTGTCAGTGCCAAGCTATGTATGTATGTCCTCCTTTTACACAGGCAAAGGCTGACACCAGAATTTTCACATGAACGGTTGTGAAAGAGTAGCATAGATAATCTGTAGATAACTTTGAAAACAAAGGCATGTTGTCTACATTAACTAAAAATATTCAATTGCTATTTATGTTAAGTTTCCATTAGGTAGAAAAAACATCAGTGTGCAGTTAAATTACTGGCAATGTAGCAGAAAATAAGGAAAAGAGCTTGCAATGACCAGTTGGTTTTTACTGTGTTTGTTTATGACAAATCTCTATCTCTCACAGATATGGACACATCGACAAATTTATAAATATTACCTTCTTCCCCCTCCTTTTATCTGTTTAATGTGGAGTAAAATTACTATAGCACTACAATGATGCACTTCCCCACTGCACCCCCTGCCCTGCCAAATTACCAATAGTTATGAATTAGGAAGCAACTAATTCTTAGATAAAAAGATGCAATACAAAAACTAATCTCCAGTCCTACGTCAGCAGGTAGGGACACTCCATTCCTGGAACAAGTTTGTAAACTTTTTAGTGACCAGGCAGGAGGTACCTATAGATGGAGAAGCGCCTTGCAGATTGACTGGAGATATGACAGAAAAAGGCTCTTGTGGCTTATCGAAGGCACTGAGCATACAGATGTGTGCACTCAATCTTCTTTACTGTGGGCATCCTGTAGGACCTCCTGCCATCAGATGATATGATGGCCTCTGTGCAGCAGGTAGCCCTCTTGGATAGTCTTTGTTAAAGGAAACTAAGATACTACCCACAGTTGTCCACCTCACTGCAGATCACACCTGTTGGAGCAGAGGCAGCAAAATGTGATGCTTGCCCCGGCTAAGCCCTCACAGTGTTCCGTTCAGCAAAGTTATGCAAACCCAGGTACACCTGCAGCTGTAGGTAAGACATTGCCCAGTAGACAGGGTCAGTAAGAGACAACATGTTCTGCCTACAGAAAGAGCAGCTCAGGCTCAGTATTACAGCTCTCACATTGGTGTCTTTCTGCAGGATAGCAAACAAGAAAATCTTTTGACGAAGACTGAACTGCCTGGAGGACACTGTTGTCCCATTTCAGTTAACATTCATGAACATTAAGTACTCAGACTGCAGAGTTCTTCCTTACAGCTTCAAAATGTGTAAGTGAGGCAATAACATTGTTAGTATAAACAAAGATAGTCAATAGCTATGAATGGGATTTTCCTACTAAGACACAGTTTCTAAAAATCCAACAGCAACCTTCTCTTCCCAAAAAAGCAAAGAGCTTGAGGCCTCCCCTCCCACTGCAAAATTCAAGTATGCTCTTCCTTACAGTAGCTGCTCTTTGTTAAAATTACACAAAGAGTTCAAAGCCAAGAGGGATAGGTATTTTATTTCCAAACTTCTAAAAGATTAATACATACAAACAATAGAAAGTAGACAAAATTAAAAACCTGTAAAAAAAGTTATTTGTTCTTGTAAAAGTGCTCTAAAAAAGTGAAGGCAAATGACCAAGCACGTTTTAGTGAGTTCTGTGTATTGCAAACCTTGACAATGATGCATGCAAGTATCTTTGGGTGTTCACAGATCCTTAGTGTCTGTTTGGTAACATTTTACATACCTCAAGAAAATTCCACCACAGCAGTACGGTTACAAATACAAATTAGAAGAAGGCTTACAGATTAGAAATATTGCAAGAAATATGCTTTAGGAATCAAGCCTCTGCTACACATTGTGTTCAGGATTTTCTAAAATGTGTCACTTATGCACTGACATGCACTTGAAAAAATAATAAAGCTGGTTCCAGGTCTTGCTAATGGAAGCAAAATGCTCCCTGAGGACATTACTTCAGCACTAACAGCATTTAGCTTTATACTTTAATTATTCACTTCTAGGTTGTTTTATTTTGGAAAAAAAATCCCCACAAATAGTTTTTGCTATTATTCTGGTGCTACAATTTATCAAGATCAGAGTAAGTAACTTGGTAAAAACTGATATATTTAGTTTCTAAAATGTACAACTTCTCAAGTAATATTTGTAGAGCTAGCATAGTGTAGTAACAGTGGTGACAAATATGAAAAGAATATGACATTAAAAAACTTCAAGAACATTACTAAAAGATAGTGAAATATGTATTCACAAGAACACACAGGCAAGTATCTAGGACACTGTTTCAGCCACATAAAACACAGAGAGAGACTTCTTGTGAAGGAAAGGCAGTTGTTATTCATGTCATGCTTGAAGGCAATTCTCCAATGACCTTCCCTATAAGAGGAAAAAAAAGAAGTTCTTAAATGCCATCTTCTTAAACTGATACATTTCTCTTACAAATTACAACAGAAAAGCTCCTTTGCACTGAGAAAAACTGAATAATTACCTTCTTTTGCTGTTTGTCGGTATCCTTGCAATATCATAAATTTTTTAACTGGCTTTTTACTTTGCTCTGACTTTCTTATAATCCTAAAGTAACAGAAGAATAATAAACTAAATATTTGGTCTATCAGCAAAAAAAATACTGAAGAACATCCTGGACTGAGCTCTGCATTTCTAAAAGTATCATAAATAAATCATCATACTCTTCTAAAAAATTATTTTGTAATGTATCTGTATGATGTGATCACCCCAGAATATATGGAAGCACACACAGAGACCACCCAAAAAAAAAAAAAAAGAAAAAAAAAGAAAAAAATTAGAAAGACTGCTTAAATAACAGAAGAATACATGCAACAGTTGCTAAAAATTTATCTTATTTGTATGAAGAATTAAGGGTAGCACCCAAATTAAGAAAATCTGCTTTTGCTTCTCCCTCGCCAAGTCTTCCCATAAGAGCATCTCATGTTAGTGGCTCCCTGTTTTAGGTTCACTCCTGTTTTGTTAAACCTATGTAGCAACAATCAAAGTCGTGCTATTGATGAGGCAAAATCTCAAGTGCAAGCTCAGGAATAGTTGGCAGCAGCAAGGGGAAGATTATACAAGTACTTCATGCTCAAGCTTAAATTCTTCTTTAGAGAAAACATTCATTTTTTCTTTAATAGCACTCTCAACAAAAAAACAGACTTCAGTGTTTCTTCCACTCTGTAGATTTTTCAGCTCTTTAGCAGGAACTATTTTTATTTTTTCTTTTAGGGAGGAGTAACCCCTTCTGGGTATCTTACTTCTAGATTTGCTTGTCAAGCAAAAGAAGTAGATTTTTCAAGTTATGGTGTGGTTCTGCCCAAGACTACCAGCATGCATGGCCTTTATTTCTCTTGCTGCAATCACTGATAACACTGTGACAAATGGAAGAAGCCAGACTGGGAATCATGGAACTGGATCCCAAAGATTTGCAACTGTTGAATGGTCACCCACCCACCTACTCTACAGGTGTTACATGGGTACAGGCAATGCAGAGCACTAAGGCAGAGTTCAGGGAGTAGCTCATACTTTCAACCTGTGCTGAAAAAGATTATAAAGGATGTGATTACAGATTGCCTCAGCTCCTCTCTTCTTCCACTGCTTTTAGTGTTGTATCAACAGTACGAAGAGGAGGAGTGTAAAGACAGACGCAGCCAAATGAACTGCAATACGACATTAAAGACCAAAATGTATTTTAACATTCTTGGTTAAGCTGTGAGCTAGTCATCAGGACACATAAAACTGTTGCAGCTTTGTCTTACTTCTCCAGGCTGGGTAAGTGACTATTTTCTGTCTGGCTATGTCAAACACAGCTGCGTGTCTTAGACAATTTTTATCAGTTTGGGTAATGACCTTGTTGCTGCTCAAACACAAAAATACAACCATCAGAACAAAAAAAACCCCAACAACTCATAAGCAAAAGGTCTCTACAAAGAGTTGTAGGAAAGAGACATGCTTCAACTGCCACACCTAAAAAACCCAGAAAACAATTTGTAGACCCAGTAGAGAAATGATGAACACTCTAGCAAGAACTCAATATTTAAACAACTGCTGCCATGTGTCTTTGTCCCTCCAGGGGCTTGAGTTTCAAATCAGAGTGGTTGTCATGGCATCTGTGACTTTATTACCTGATTTCAGAGCAGAGCACAGGATCGGGGTTCTCGGAAGGGATTGCTTCCTGCAGGAACCCCAACCAGCAAGGCATCTTTGCAGGCATTTTGCATACAGTACTGCTGGAGTTCTGCAGCTGCCTGAGAGACCTGAAAAGGAAAAACAAATCCAGAGAGGAAACTAATTCATTCACAAGCATCTATTAAGCATTTCCTCTTGAAGAGCTATTATCAAACAGAGCTGGAGTGCAGCCAAATCACCTCTTGGATACTAAAACACCAAGTAAATCAGCACAGAAGCACACTTACAAAGCTCTGATGAAGCACACACGAAATACTATGCCAGCGATGAGCCAGAAGAGTGTAGAGGACTGAGGTACAAGTGTGATGTGATTTCTCCTTCTTAAAATGGTCAGAGCCATGACCATTTTCCAATCTACTGCAGTGTTTTCAGGTATATATTTGAACTCTTATAACCTCTGATAATTTATTAAGAAGATTTTCATTCCAAACTTCTAAGTAACACAAAGCACAACAAGAAATGAAAGCAAAAAGATGAAGATGAAAAGCTTTTTAAGTCCAAATTGTCATCTTCCCCCAGCAGTGAAGTGAGAACTTCAGATCTACACTCTGGCCCCCAAAAAGGACAGTCCCGACCTGCAGAACAAGCCCAGGATCCTAAAGGTAAAATGTCTTCAGCACTGAATTCCCCTGCTCTCCCTGTGGATGGCAAGTCAGTCATGTGCCTATATTTTTGAAGGAAAATGTAGAGGAATTCCCAGTTTCCCAGACACACATTAGGAACAGCTGCAGGGAACTGTCAAAACCCATGCTGTCTGATACGTATTTTATAAAACAAAATACAAAGTATATTGATGGGACTATAAGTTCCCCGCTGACCTTACCTCTGCCTTTGTTACATAACTCCTGAAATACTGATTTTTCTTCCTACACAACTCTGCAGTGTTGCCAAAACAACAACCAGAAGAACCATCCACATAACCCAGCCTCCTGTCTGACGGAACCACACAGGAGCCCCAATGGAATTTTGGTTCTGGGCTATCCCATCTAACACCATCTGGAAACACATGGGAAATCTAGCCTAGAACAAACTTTTGTTTGCTGTTTTGCTGCTCTTCTGTTCTCTGTCTTCCAATTCTCCTCCAGGACACTCAACCTGGTAACTGCTCGAATTTACTCAGCAGTTGTCACCACTTCAGGGAGCTGTTATGAGAAGCTTTTTCCCTCAGCCTCCCAGGTTCTCTTGAGCAGAGTACACGGAGAAGTATCTGTAGCAAGGATTCCTGCTAAGTAAGCAGGTTTTATCACTCCTTCCTTACTTGAGGAGAAGCCCTTTCTGGAGGCTGCAGAGGTCTCCTGCCCTGCCCAGTCCCTTGGACCCCCTGCAGCATTAGCACCCTTGCCTCAAGCACAGTGCTTGCCCCTTGTGGTACCCAACTGTGCACCACATGGCTATCAGGCAGAGATGCCACTAGCCAGCACTGGCCGGGGCAAGGCCACATGGAGCTTCTTCCTTGGAAAGTTGGTTGTTCCTACAGCATCTCCTTGCAGTTTGCTGCCAAAGCCTCCAACACGTATTGAGCAATGTATATCCTGGTATATCCTCAAAAGATGCAAACCAGAACTGCCTACTCTTAGGCCTACCTATGTCCCATAACATCCTTCTTTCCTTCTGTTCACACAGAAAATTTCTGCCATATTTCATCACGTGGCAAACACGTTCCCTTCAGCAGCCGCCTGCATGCAAGATGTGTATGGATACTTCTTTCCTACTCAGTTTCCTCCTTCTGAAAATATTGTTCCTGTCTGCCTTTTTAGCCAGCAGGGTAAACAAAATGGCCATTGGAACTTGGCAGTATGGAATGTATTTTTTAAAAGCCTTTCATAACCAGCTTCCGTCTGGAAACACATTGTCTATTCAAAGTAGCTGAAACAATGTTTTCTCGTATTTCAGTGCTTGCTAAAATTGAACCAAGTGGTTTTTCATCAGCTGAATATATTTCTTATTATTTTTATACTGTATGTCAAGAAATCCAGATGACACCATTTATAACACACATTTTTAATCGTGTGTCATTTCAAAGCCATGAACAGGCTCCTAAAACAGCAGACCTGGAATGAGACTGCTGCGCACAATGCTGTAACAAAGATGAGACTGAGGTTCATCAAGGACAAGCCTCCCTGGAATACGAGCAAATTCATAAAATATATGTAGGCTTGAGAAGTCCAGCTCCAGAATATTTTAATGCCACAAAGTAACACCTGTAAACTATAAACTAGGTATTTTACAGCCACTCCCTACCCACAAAAAGAAAACCAGCAGGGAGGAGGTATACCCTCTTGCCCCAAGAGTCTACATTTCTACTCTGAAATATGCTGGTTTTCACATATTCCCACACCTCAATGCAGTGATAAACACAGTCACTTTTAGTGAATTAAGCACCTGCTGATTCAGTTTTGCTAATAAAATGTAGTAACATTAACACTGATTAGGATGATATCCAAAATCCATAGTGGTTTCACCTTGCAATAAGCACTACAGATTTTCACCAGGACAGGAGTAGTGGGGAAAAGTATTTTGAATTACTTTTAAATCAATCAGCTAAGTTCCTGTAGCTCAATGTGTTGCACTGTCGTCAGACTGAGGAAGCTGGTCTTTTGTGACTGGCCAGAGTAAAAATGGCGAATGCAAGAAGGGAGACGAGGAAAGTGCAGGATATAAATTAATTTGACCTCCATCACTTCACAGACTACGCTGGATTTTGCGCGTGATGATGGACCCCCGCTTCATTTGCTGAGAACCAAGAGCTGTCTCGGTCAGGTCACCAAACCTGAGGAGCTGGTAGATGACAGGACCGCCTCATCATCTTGCCTTTGTCTGGAAATGTGCAAGCAGGAGACGGTGCATGCATGCGTAGCAAATCGCCTGCCTTCCCCAAGTGTGCCAGCGGGTACCACCCCGCACCGCCTCCCCCTGCAGATCCTGCCAGCGCTCCGAAGCAGGGGGGAGTCGGGCTGGCTCCGCTGGGAGGAACTACTCACCATTATCTGCTTGCTAGCGCAGAACTAAAGCGGAGCTCCTGTATTATTTACCACGGCTCGTCCACCAGGAAACGGCACGCGCTCCATCGCTCCCGCAGGGCTGGGGCTCGCAGCCCCCAGGGCACACGCACCCCTCGCCCCACTTCCTTCCCAGGGAGGGCGGCGCGGAGGCAAAGGCAGGAGCGGCTCCTCTCCACCGCCCCGCCGCGGGGATCGCGGCATCCCGTGCCTCCGCCGCTCCCTGGGGCCCCGCACCCCGCGCCCCGTCTCACCTTGATCCTCTCCACAGCCGCCTCCAGCTTCAGCTGCTCCACCAGCCGCTGCATGGTACTCAGACTGCCGCCCGTCGACATGCCGAAGCCCCGGGGAAGACGAAGTGGATAAGACGAGCAATCACCGAGACTCCTACAGGCTGGGCTCGCCTCGGCTCGACTCCCTCCGCCCCGGGGAGGGGCCGGGGCCGCTCCGCCCGCAGCCCCCGCAGCACCGCCCCGGCGCTCGGCTGGAGTGCTCTGCGCGCTGCCGCCTGCAGCGCCCTATAGTGGCGCTGGGTGAGCGCTCAAGCTGCTTTGGGCGCAGGAAACCTGTTGGTTGCAGCAAGGGGAAAAAAATAAAAGGGAAGAAAGAGAAACAAAAAAATAAAGTGGGGAGCGGGAGGAGGAGGGGGGAGGGAAAAAAGAAAGGGGAGGGAGAAAAAAGGGGAGGAATCAAAAAAGGAAAAAAGAAAAGAGGAAAAACGGGGGAAAGGCGTGAGAAAGGGAAAAAAAGGGGAAAGGGAGGAAAAAAGTGGGGTAAAAAGGCGGGAGGAAGAACAGAGAGGACAGGGAATTCACAAGACTCAGCGTTTGTGTTGGCAGAGACTTCAAACGTAGCCTGGTTCTAACCCCTCCACTTGGGCAGGGGTGCCACACACTACATCAGGTCGCTCCGAGCGCCATCTAGCTTGGCATTGAACACTGACAGAGTTCTAAACATGCCCGCTGCCCACAGGCAGCCGGGAGGTTCCAAATGTCGGGCAACTGCTGCCAGTGGTGCTGCATCTCCCCTTTCCCCCCACCAGCACTATTCACAACCATTTCAGCAGTGACCATGAATAAGTCCTCTCACTTTTTGGCAGGGATTTGACAGGTATTCATTTGCTGGTGTGTTAAACAGTTGGTGAGATGAAGCTTATAGCCCCAAATGATTGCTCTGAACGTAAGACAGGACAACCAGGAGTTCAGGACCAGCCAGGATGGGCTTGTGGAAGAAAAATCCTGCCTGACCAACCTGATGTCCTTCTACAGCAAGGTGACATGCCTAGAGAATGAGTGAGTGGCTGTGGGTGTTTTCTAGACTTCAGCAAAGCCTTTGACACTATCTCCCACAGCATTCTCCTGGAGAAGCTGTCAGCTCATGGTGTTTATAAGTGAACTCTTTGCAGGGTAAAGAACTGGCTGGATAGCTAGGGCCAAAATGTGATGGTGAATGGAGTTAATTCCAGCTGGCATGTGGTCACTAGTGGTGTTCCTGAGGGGTCAGTATTTGGACCAGCCTTGCTTAATGTCTTCATCAGCTTTCTGGATGAGAGGAAATTCACAGATGACACCAAGCTGAGTGGGAGTGTTGATCTGCAGAACGGCAGGATGGCTCTGTAGAGGGATCTGGACAGGCTGGATCGATGGACTGAGACCAATTGTATAACCCTCTGCAAGGCCAAGTGCTGAGGGCTGACCTTGTGTCACAACACCCAAGGCAGCGCTACAGGCACTGACAGAGTTGACAGAGTGGCTGGAAAGCTGCCTGGCAGAAAAAGACCTGGGTGTGCTGGTCAGCAGTGCTTGAACATGGGCCAGTGTGTGCGCAGGTGGCCAAGAAGGCCAATGTCATCCTGGCTGGTATCAGCAATAGTGTGGCCAGCAGGATCAGGGCAGTGATTGTCCCTCTGTACATGGCAATGGTGAGGCCACACCTCATGTCATGTGCCCAGTTCTGTGACCCTCACAACAAGAAAGACATTGAGGTGCTGGTGTTGCCAAATTCTAGGAATTCAGACATTTTAGGAACACAGACAAAGAGTCAGGTTTAGAAAGGAGATATTGTTTATTGTGTGGAGAGTGCAAGGTGGAAGTTTTATTACAGATCAAGCACACCTAGGAGTAAAAACCAAGATAATTTGTACACTAAAGTTTCCATAAAACCATGTATCTAACACCCTAGTTACCACCTACCTCATGCTTAGTCATTTAGTTAGCACAGCTTTATGCAGTATTTGTCACTGTGCCTGCATAGGCCTCTTCAGGGGTCTCTAGTGGTTGTTTTTGGTCATTTGAGGAGATGTCCCCTGCAGAGTTTTGAGCAAAGTTTGGCTCAGGATGAGCAGAACCCATGGCTGAGTGCCAAAGATGCAACCTGCAGCTCTGCCTTAAACAATTGCCAAGCAGGACATAAAATATAAAACCTTTCTGTAAGCATTAAGCAATACATGTTTAACCCACCTGATAACATCTATTTGTATTCAAAAGAGGCGTTAAAGGTAAGAAAGATACTATCAGCTTTCATCTGCAACAGAGATCAATGGAAGGGACAGAGAACTCTACTTAAAGATTCAGAGAATTCTACTAAAGGATACAGAGAATTCTGCTTGAAGACATCAGTGGAGCATGTCCAGAGAAGGGCAACAAAGCTTGTGAAGGATGTGGAGCACATGTGCTGTGAGAAGAGGTTTGAAGGAGCTGGGGTTGTTTAGCCTGGAGAAAAGGAGGCTGAGGGAGAATTTATTGCTCTCTACAACTACCTGAAAGGAGGTTGTAGCCAGGTTGGCCTCTTCTCCCAGGTAACAGGTGAAAGAACAAAAACAAATGGCCTCAGGATGCACCAGGAGAGGTTTAGATTAGATATTAGAAAAACATTCTTCAGTAAAAGGGTTGTGTAGCATTGGAACAGTCTGCCCAGATAAGTGGTGGAGTCACCATCTCTGTGAGTGTACAAAAAGCATGTGGAAATGACACCTGAGGACATGGTTTAATGGTGAACCTGGTGGTGGTGCTAGTTTTATGGTTGGATTTGATGGTCTAAATGGTCTTTTCCAATCTTAATGATTCCATGGTTCTGCAGGAACAAGCAGGCATGTGCATGCTTGTGCCTCAATCAGAGCCTCAGCATGGTCAGGGAAAAGACACACTGAATCCTCTGCAAGATCCTCATACGTTGCCACCCTTTTCCTCATAATGATCTCATCACTACTCAGTACCAGCAATTCTTGTTGCTGTGGACGTTTTTCTCTGAACTCAATTCAACCTACACTGGCCATACTAGGCCTAGTATTATAACTCTCAGCAGTCTCTGAAAATTCATGCTGAGAAGACAGATGTAATTTAGAACTGCAATGATAGTCTAGAAATGCCTGGTAGCCTCGGCTAATGAGGTATCACTGCAGCACTGACAGCTTTCTAAAGACACCTGACATTTTCCTATCTTTTCACATCACAGAGATGTAACTGCAGTGTCTCTGCCCAGAAAATTTTTGCTGCATAAGTTCCATGAATTTATGTCTGCATCCATTTTTTTTTTCTAAGGGGTGATATGTCCAGAGAAGAGGGAACTCCAAGCTGAGCCAGCAAAATGGCTTATTTCCAGCAGGTTGTATGATACCTCTGACTTCTCCACCCACTTCAAATCAGGCCACAAGTGTTGCAGAGACGAAACACCATTGACAATGAATGATGCCAATTTTGTCATCTGCCAGGGCTGTATCTCCATTGCACTGATTTCCCACTGTAGTGTCAGGTCAGGAAATTAATCTTGATTACATGGAAGGTAGGCAAAAGGGAAAACAGATCAACTGTTTTCAACTTCATATATAATCCAAATACTTGGCTTGGCAAAGGACAGAGCAAAATGAGGCAGAATGCCAAGAACAGGAGAGCTGTTAGCCTGTGAAACTGCAGAAACAGGTGTATATACAATTGCCTTGTTCTTTTCCAGATATATCTCTTCTCTAATGATCAGCACCACTGTATTTGTGCATATGTTCATTCTCTTTGTTTCTACCCCAGCAACTTAATCTTCCCCTTTCCACTCTTGCAGGAGACTCACTGTGTTTTGGGGGATGAAATAGGAACACACCGAAGCTGTGGTCTCTCACTTCCTAAGCATCTTTGCAGTGTTGCTAAGATTACTTCAGGAAAGCAAGCACAGCTTTTTCTACATAACTGCTTTAACAATTTTTAGATTTTAATTGATAATTTGATACAAAGTGAATTAAGTTTATTGCTATTTTACATTCAGCAGGGATGAAGGAACAATCTAGCAGTTCCTCTTAAATTTTACTATTGTGTACAAAGATTCAGCATAATATTTCTATCATGCTATTCTGGTTTCAGCCAGGATAGAGTTAATTTCTTCTCAGTAGCTGTTACAGTGCTGTGTTTTGGATTCAGAATGAGAATGGTGTTGATAACACACTGATGTTTGGGTTTTTTTCTAAGTCGTGTTTACCCAAAGTCAAGGACTTTTTGTTCCCTCCTTGTCTCATGCGCTCCCAAACTGGGAGAGAGCATGGCAGGGACAAGTGATGGAAACTAACCAAAGGGATGTTCCACACCATAAAGTGTCATGCCTGCATCTAAACTGGGGGGAGTTACCAATCTAGGTTTGAAAAGGGGAGTCTGGCATCAGTCAATGGGTGGTGAGCAATTGCATTGTGCATCACTTGCTTTTTTCCCTTTTTGTTGTCATTGTTATTAGTATTCTTTCCCATTTTTACTGTATTTTACTTTATATTCAATTATTAAACTGTTCTTATCTCAATGTACAAATTTTTCTTCATCTCTCTTTCCCACCACTCCAAATTATCCAATGTTTGGGCAGGTCTCTGGGTAATGTTCTCAATTATTTACCTGACCTGAAAGAAGGTTTGAACCATATACAACAACATGCTGGCTCATAGCAAAAAGACCAGCTGAATTTCAAAAATAGTCAAATGATATTCAAAATCTTAAAAAGTCTCAACTACCATAATCAGCCTGGAGGACAAGGAAGGAAAAAAGGACAGGGAGAAAAAAATAGGAAGGTGTCTCCTCCACAGGTTGTTTCTCTGAGGAGAAAAATACAAAGATTATTAATCATTCACAGTAAACAACTCCCAAAGTACAGAGGTGTCTGCAATGCTGAATACATACACCTGATTGGTGTCCTGGCCAGTGGCACTATCATATCATAGTCCCATCCTACAAAATACACCACAGAGAATAAGTACTGCAAGTAAGGTATCACCAGCACAATACAGACAGAATGCAACAAATATGAGAGCAAGTAAGTTCACATTGTAACTAGCAACTGTTAAACTACTACAATGAACATTTATAACAATTCTCTTTTAACACACTTGGGTCAGACCTGGCCAAATACCAACTCTTTCAGTCCATGTTCAGGTGCCAAAAGGACTGTCATGGTTTAAGGCGGGATGGAAATTAAGGACCACACTGCCCCTTGCCCAACTCCACCCCCTCTTCTTCACCTCCAACCCTGTGGAATGGGGAGAAGGATCAGCATAAAACTTGTATGTTGAGATAAGAACAGTTTAATAATTGAAAATTATTAACGGGGAGAAGGGCCAGTTTGGGTCACCTATCACAGCTATGGTCCCTCCCAGTTTGGGGTTTCTTTTGTGTATCTTCTTACTGACAGAGCATGAGACAAGGAGGAAAAAAATAGTCCTTGGCTTCAGATAAACACAATTTAGCAAAAACCAAAACATCAGTGTGTTATCAATGCCATTCTCCTTCTAAATCCAAAACACAGCACTGTAACAGCTACTGAGAAGAAATTAATTCTACCCTAGCTGTAACCAGGACAGCTGAATAGATTGGATTAAAATCCCACGGTGTGTGGGATTTTATGAGCAAGTACGTAGGGCAGTGGGCACCTTCAAAATGTTTGCAGCTTACCGCTGAGCAAGTGCAGAATCCAGAACACTAGTAAAATATTTTTTTTAAGTGTGCTATCACCCTGGCACCCCAGAGAGGCCTCAAGTCACTGCAACTTGTTGGGGTCAGGCCCAGGTTTATTGAGCCATGGCCAACACTGCTCAGTACTTTCAGGGGGAACAGAAGGTCTCTGAGTTTGACAATGAGACGTAAATAGGCCCTGCAGCTGCTCCAACCACCGTGAGAGATGCTGCAGCTGCTCCAACCCCAGCAACAGGAACTGCCACTGAAACCACCGAAACAGAATCAACGGGTGCTGGTGTCAGTTGTCCCTGTAGCGAAGCGGAAGAAATGTACATGAATGTCACCCTGTAAAAAAACTTTAGCAAAAACTGTCAAGGAGGACGGGGAGAGTAAAGAGGATGAAGAAGCAGCACCATCACAAGGGTAAATTACAGAACCATCATCAAGGCCATCACAGGAACTGGAAGAGGAGACACAAGAGACAACCACAACTTGATCCCTATCCCTGAGTGAGCTATGGAAATATGAGAAGATTTCAGTCATTGTACCAGTGAGAATATTATCACCTGGCTGCTCTGGTGCTGGGACAACAGAGCTGACAGTGTGGAATTAGAGAGTAAGGAAGCCAGGGAGCTGGGATCACTTGCTAAGAAAACTGGCATTGGCAAAACAATGGGAAGGAAGACACAAGTCCTTTGTCTGTGGAGGTGACTCTTGTCAAGTGTGAGGGCAAGGTATGCATATAAAGACATTCCGTGTAACTTAAGCAAATGGGCTGCAACAGGGAAAGATATTAAATACCTGAAGGAATTAGCCGTACATGAAATTATGTGTTTTGACCTGGACAATGCACAGCTCCCCACAGCTCCACATGATGCTCTATGCCAATGATTCATGGTGGAAATTTGTACAGCATGCACCAACAGCACATGCCAACCCCTTGGCAACAATAGTTTGGAAAGATGATGCACAACCAAGAGTGGGTGAAGTGATCTTCCAAATCCAGGAATACAAGACAGTATTACTTCCCCCATCATTGCAATTATGGAGAAGCTATCAGATAAATTGACAGGTAAACTGACTCAGGATTTTCAGCATTTCAGAGAAAATATGTCCTACTCCACAGCTGTAGAGGCCCCTGTTTCTACAATTGACAGCCGGTAACCTTTTGCTCTAGAGAGACGGTATAGAAGATACAAATCCAAAGGATACCCTGTCATTTTACCTGCAGGACCATGGAGAGGATATGAGGAAGTGGGATGGGCAATCTACCTTGATCCTAGATGCACAGATACAAGACTTGCAGGGGAAAACAACCACAATGGGTTTTTTTTCCAGGGAAGTTGCTTCTCCAGTCTCCAGAAGAGTTTTCCAAGCAGAATGGAAGGTCTGGTCGTACTACTGACCCTATATGGAGAGAAGTTCCAGTCTCTTTCTATAAGACATTTGTGGGGAAGCTTGAGATCAGTATTTGAGGGGCCCTGCCTCCAGCCAGGTGGAGGAGAGGGATAACTAGGTTTACTGGACTATATGGATTTGAGGCCTAGCACAGCAGGCCCACAGTATTACAAGGCTTTAGTAGACACTGGTGCAGTGCACAGTGTACCCTAATTCCATCAAGCTGTATAGGGATAGACTCCATTTGTATTTGTGGAGTGACAGCAGAGTCCAAACAGTTGACTGTATTGGAGGCTGAGATTAGTCTGACTGGGACTTAGAGGCAAAAGCACCCTAGTGTGCCTGGACCAGAGGCATCATGCATCCTTGGCATAGACTGTCTCAGGAGAGGATATTTCAAAGATCCAAAACAGTGTTGGTGGGCTTTTGGTACAACTTCCCTGGAGACAGAGGAAATTAAACAGTGGTCTACCTTGCCTGGTCTCTCAGAGGACCCCTCTGTTGTGGGGCTGCTGAAGGCTGAAGAACAGCAGGTGATAATCACTACCACAGCAGTGCATGGGAGGCAATATCGCTCCAATGGAGACTCCATGGTTCCTACCCACAAGGTGGTTTGCTGACTGGAGAGCCAAGGAGTGATCAGCAGGACCTGCTTACCCCTTAAGAGCCCCATATGGTCAGTGCCAAAGGCTGATGGAGAATGGAGGCTGACAGTAGACTATTGTGGCCTGAATGAAATCACTCTGTCTCTGAGTGATGCCATATCAGGCATTTTGGAACTTCAGTACAAGTCAAGTGGTGGCACCATTGACACTGCTGATGCGTTTCTCTCAATCCATCTGGCAGCAGAGGTGAGGTACCACAGTTTGCTTTCACTTTGGAGGGATGTCCAGTAGACCTAGAACCAACTGAGCCAGGGGTGGAAACAGCCCCACTATCTGCCGCGGACTGATCCAGACTGCTCTGGAACAGGCTGAAACTGCAGAACACCTGGAATGTATTGACACCATTGTTTGGAGAAATACCTCTTTTCTGCTTGAAAAACTCTTACCAAGGATGAAGGCCAAAGTCATGGACTAAATGAATTCAACAAACATTTTTTCTAATGGTGTGGACATTCAATGAACACTTAACAGAGGTGCTCCATTGACTAAGAGAATGATGTTTGTACATGTATCAAAACAGATAAATACGAAGGTCAAGGGATATTGGGGAGTGTGAAACTTGGCATGACACAGATGATATGGAATAAATGGTGGGCATTGTCCCGGTTACAGCTACAATAATTTCTTCTCAGTAGCTGTTACAGTGCTGTTTTGGATTCAGAATGAGAATGGTGTTGATAACACACCGATATTTTGGGTTTTGCTAAGTCAGCTTATCTGAAGTCAAGGACTTTTCCCCTCTTTGTCTTGTGCTCTGTCAGTGAGGAGGTATTAAAAAAAAAAACAAACAGGGAGGGAGCATAGTTGGGACAAGTGACCTGAACTGGCCAAAGGGATATTCCGCATCAGAGAATGTCATGCCTAGTATATAAACTGGGGGGTTACCCAGAAGGGAAGCTGATCTGGAAATAGGAAGGGGAGTCTGGCACCAGTCAGTGGGCAGTGAAAAATTGCATTGTGTGCCACTTGTTTTCTTTTATTATCATTATTATTATTTCCCATTATTATTGTATTTTACTTTATTTTCAATTATTAAACTGTTCTTATCTCAACATATATGTTTTATTTTGACTCTCATCCCCATTCTACTGGCAGGGGGAGGTATGGAAAGAGAGGGGAGTTGAACAAGTAGCTTCAAGGTGTTTCATCTCCAGCTGGGCTTAAAACCTCAACACATGCTTTTGAATATGTTATTTTAAAGAGAAAACTGAAACATTTCAAAAATGTGTGAAAGGTCAGGAGTACAAATTCAAAACCTGCACTCCCAGAATCAATAGCCACAAAAGGCAGCTAACAAGGCATTGTTTTCAGCAGTTCCCTTTTAAGGAACTTACTTTTCCAGGTGTGATGACAGGAGAAAGACTGTGCTCCCATCTGTCCTTACCCAGGAAAATTACTGAAGAGAAATAAGGTAACAGAATGCTTTTTACAGCAAATCAGAGAAGCTCTATGACCTGGGCTGTTACAGAGGAAACCACAGACTGCTGTTATGCATTATTTATTCTAAGTACTCAGAGGTCTGATCAGAAGAGATAAATGTAATGAATACTTTAGATTTAAAGCAAATTAAGTCTGCATATATAAACTTTTATTTACATAAGGCATTAAAATTGCCCTTTTTAACAAAAGGGTCATTTTTCCCTTTAACCAATACTTTGGTGAAAGAAATGTTACATTTAGTAGACTAATATTTACTGGTATACTTGTTCTGAACAAGCAGGTATAATCCAATGCACAAGATGAAAAAACACAAAATATCCAAGCATACTATTTCATTAATTACTCCGTAGAACAAAGAATTAAGGCTTGTTTGCATCACAATGATGATCAGTCATGCATCATTTATTCCCACACAGAATAAAATCCATTTCCAACTGAAGCAGGAATAGCAGTAGTCTGGTATAATCCCCATATTGTTTACATTTTAAAAAAACCAATTTGGCATTAGATTGAAAAGTAGGGGGAAAGAGAGGAAAACAGAAAATGGTTCTTGCTTCAGAATACTTTATAAGCATTTCCAGTGTCCATTTGCAGGAAACTCTTCAATTTAAAGTGGAAAATCAGAACTTGTCAAGGATTGAACTAAAAACATTTTCAGAAAGACTAGTGTTACAATTCCATTGATGATGAATGTGAAGTATCTAGCAAAAATACATTGTTTGGAATAATGAATTCCACACTGATATCCCCAAGTAAATGGCATATATACATTCGGCTGAGCCAGTTTAATAGGTCTGATTTATAAAAATGGTAAACCTGTATTATGCTTCGGCCTGATATAAAAGTTCCTGAGTTTTAGATCACTGCTAAACCACAGCAGACAAAACTCTGAATGATGTAATGAAAAGTTTTGCAAATCAGTTTCAGCATTAGCACATATTTTGTTCAGCAACTTTCAGTCATCAATAAAAGTCAGTCTTCCAGGTCCTTCATTTTTCATCCACCGCCGGTATCTCTTCCATCGGGGATCCATGGCCATCTTCTTCTTTAGCTCCTCCTCTTGTTCTCGTTTATAGACCTGATAAGACAGAGAGAAATTTTAAATCAGGCTGAAGAAACAGCTCAAGTGAGCCTCAAGTGGGGTGTATTTACACTTCAACCATTTGCCAGCTTATTGTTCTTACAGAAGACTGGATTGCAGTGTGGAAGCAGACCCTGACCAACACAAAGTGTTGGAGCACCTGCAGCCCAAGAGCCTACTGCTGACCAAGATGCTTTGTGGTTTTGCTGAGAGCAGAACTACCTTCTTGTAAGCTCTAAAACTTCTTTTTTTTTGCTAAAGAAGCAGATGCTTAATGCATTCAA
Source organism: Dasyornis broadbenti (assembly GCA_013397935.1). Taxonomy (NCBI): domain Eukaryota; kingdom Metazoa; phylum Chordata; class Aves; order Passeriformes; family Dasyornithidae; genus Dasyornis; species Dasyornis broadbenti. The sequence continues at coordinate 520,270 of VZRN01006399.1, read as the reverse complement.
CAAAAGAAAATACACAGTAAACAACTGCTAATGCTCCGAAACACTAAACTTGTGAGCCCATTTTAGTACACATACTATTCAATGCAGCTGTTCAGCTACTCATTTTAGCTGTTCTCCCTTTTCAAAATAATCATCTAATAGAATACTGCTATGGAACGTTTTGTTCCTAAGTGAGGTTCTCAACAAAGTTAATACCTCCGCATCCAGTATTTACAGTACTAAAAGATAAACAATTACATTCTGTGAAGAAATGGTGTCATTGTAAAAGAATCTACAACTAGCAGTAAATCAATTATCTTAAAAAAAAAAAGGGAAAAAAAAAAGGCAACAGCATCTGCATTTTTATTCTGGAAGGCAGTTTATCTAGATGCAGCCAGCATAAATCTCCATACCAACCATGTTTTTATCATCTCAATGTCATCTGACTTAGTCTGACTAAAAGGACAATTAAATTTAGAGTTTTGCTATGCACAAACAAGATTTTAAAAATACTGTATTATAGATGGCTATATAAATACACAAACTCAATGTTCAGTGATCATACAGGTTTTAAGCATCATTAGGAAACAGTAAAAATATTGTGGAGCTCCATGATGCACCTGTGTATTGAATTTCTGAACTTTCCTATCCTAAAACACTGGAAAACTGAACAATCTGTAGATAGGCATCTCCAATGATGAAGGAACATACAAGCTTTTGGGGAGAAACACTACAGCATATTTTTCAGCCTAGAAAATACATGACTAAGTTTCAAGTAAGGATATGGCAGTGGTACACAAAACCACAGGAAGCAAAAGAGAATAAAGCATGATTATTCTTCACTTCCAGTAATACTAGAATGAGCAGGAGGCCAGATGGCTCCAAAATCCTCTTCTACCACCTTCTACATGTATTGATGAACTCAAGACCAGATGGAACAGCAGACACTGAAAGCTTTAATGCATTCAAGTAAAACTTGGTAAAAACTCATTAAAGCAATTACCTATGAAGACACCATTTCCTTTTCAGAAAGTCCCAAAGCTGCAAATTATATTGAATAAATATTACTATACAGGTGCAACTGCCATGTATTTGTCATGGAAAACAAACTGCTGGCCACCACAGAGAAAAGTATGAGCTAAAGAGACTTCACCTATGGCCAACACAGCTCTTTCACATTCGTGACCAAAACATCATTTGTTAAAAACTGCATGGATGAGAAACCAGCGAATTTTTTTCTCTACAACAGGATATCCACCCTATCTTACTTTCTCCATAGTAACATCTGCTTCGACTAGCAACATTACTTGGTCTTTGGACTTCCAGATTGTTTTTGCACAAACCCATCCTAACTGAACATGTATACATTCCTTAGAACGTTCCTTATACTTTCCTTACATTAGCACCTATTTTACTATTTTCCTCTTCAGGTTTGTAGAGTAATCCACCCCATCTTCTTTTGAAGAAGTATTATCTTATCATTGGTGTCCTGCCACCATCCCATCTGTTTTACAAGCATACTCAGAACAGCAGCAATATCTCCTTTTCCCTGTAACCAGACCAAGTTCATATTCTCAAATTTTTCTTTAAAAACCTCCCATCCAAACGGCCCACAGACGTACCACCACAGATCCACCTCTGTGGAACAACAGAAGGGTTTTGTCCACCTGCCATGCCCCATCATCCCAAATCATTCAGGACTGCAAACTCCATGCTGTGGGTAATGTTCTTTCACTGCTCTCACAGAATTCTTAAAAATTATATAATGACTATGTAGTATTGACTATTGATTTACTGACTGTCCATGGCAAGAGTAGAAGTTGTGCCAAATGGTGTTTCTTACACCATCCTTACTTGAATTATCCAGCACTGTAAGAACAGTCCGTGACTCAGCACAGGCCAAAGAACTATCAGGGGACAGCTGGGAAAAAAAACCCTAAAACAATACCAAACAAACAAAAGCCCCTGAGCTAGGAATTACCATGATGAAATAGGAGTTTCAGACAATCTGGGTAATTCTAATTGCAAATTACTACTGCTTGGAGAACAGACAACAGTCTTCAACCTACCATAATAACCTTGTCACATTACATTGTTATTATTACTCTAGGAGTGCTAGATAACTAACACTAGTTTTTTCACCACAGCTACTACTAAATAACATAGAATAGAAATTTTCAGTTCCCCTGAAGTTGATGGATGGACCCTAAAGACTAATTAGCAAAAAAAGATAAAAGTATGTAAAAGTAGCTAGAACTAGTGGATGAACAGATAATGAGGAATATAGTGTGGTTTTTGGTATGTAACAAGAAGCAACAGCACATGCCCGAAGAAATAGTTCAAGGAAAGGTCACCTGTAATATTGAAACACTCAGTGAATACAACCATCAGAGACCCCTTCAGATGAACCTCTAGAATCATAAAAGGACTTCCATTAAGAACCAGACGCATGCAAATTAGTTCTAGGAAAAGTGATGTTCATATATAAGATATGAAGTACATCGTAATGACTATATAAGGTCATGATGGAATAAATATCCTACTGTAAAACTTCACAACACACATTCGATTAGTGGAGATATCGTCCCAGTGTGCCAGTGCTGTGATAAAGAATACCTGCTTTGTAATACTTCAAATGATGTTAGGAAGTTTATTTCCTGGCTGATTTCAGTACCACTACCCACCTCATAGTTTTCTCGTATCCACAGCTGCCGTTCAAGAAAGGTTTCCTTCTGATGATCTTCCAGGCTGTCAAACTGAGACTGAGACATTTTCATGTACCTTCGTATGATATACAACTTCTCTTCCACACCATACTCTTGCCCTTTAATAGTGAAACAATAAATCCACCAACAGTACCAAGCTATGTATTTGCACCAATAAAAAGGAGCAAGAAGGATCTGAAATAGAAGGATATCATATATTTTGGGCTTCTGATAACCACCCTTTATATCTATTTTATTTTTAATAATGTCTTTGATAATTTCTTCCTCCTCTTCACGAATTTCTTCTTTGGATCGTCTGTTCTTGCCTTTTTCTTTAGTCTTGTTGAGTAAACCTTGTTGCCTGGCAATCTCAGTAGCTTGTATACGGTATTTTGGCACAGTAGCTAAGTAGTTGATAGCTTCATTGTAACTACTCCACCAGCTGAAGAACTGTAATTTAAGAACAGCAAAAGTAAAAACCACATTTTTATACAGACACAGTCCTATTTGGGGGTTTGCCAGGAAAAAAAAAGTAACGCCGTCACACACTTTTAACTATAGTTATATTACAGTAAGGGTAAAATCTGAAGCTGACAGTACTTCTGCAGTATTACAGAAGCTATAATCATCCCTCCAGACTCAGTAAAGCACCTGGAAAACAGATGTATAGAAGTGTATCTCACAGCAATTTATGATGACAAGGAAGGACAAGCAGACATTGTTCTGAATAGTTTTGTTCATGAGAAGATGGCAATCTCCTGCAAGTTGATACCAGGCTGTGCCAGCCATTTGCTGAAGCCCCTCTTCTTATATTTTTAAATGAAGGAGCTAGTATACAAACATTTAAGTATAAAATTGTTACCCATTTAAAACAGTACATTAAACACTGACTAAGTATGTGACAATCTCATTAGTCTGGCAGTATTCACTTTACAAGACTTAACATCCCCCTCAGATCTCCAGCTGTCCTCTGGATTTCAACAAACTAGAAATGTACTGCCTGGGTAACACACAGCCATAGAATATCATGAGCTGGAAGGGACCCACAAGGGTCATCAAGTCCAACTCCTAGCCCTGTACAGCACAACCCTGAGAATGCTTCCTTCTGAAGGCAGAAGAAGCACAAGGACTAACTCAGAGCTGATGCTCCCATCTAGTGTCTTGAAAATGACCTGACATGAGGCATGGAAAACATGGAAGAAACCAGACAGGCACAAGAAATAAAAAGCTAGTAGCTTGCTTTCATTCTCAGGACAGTCAAGCAGATCAGGACACAACTTTTTAAACAATGATGCATCTTGCACCATTTACCAAGACAAAGCACAGACATAAGCCCACTATAGAAAATTAGCAAAGACCAAGAAGCAGAAACAAAAGAAAGCAAGATGGGCAAACCAGTTTACACAGATGTTTACACTGAATTTAGAATCATTTGGCAGCTGGACTTCAGGAAAGTGAGTGTCTCCATTTACAGATAAAACAAGACATAAGATGGGAAATGAAACTTTTCCATTGGAAATAAGTCTGAAGAGAAATTAGGTATTTGGTTGAGTATGTCATTAGAATTTATTACTCCAAGTTCTCCAAATCTGATCAACATATTTTTCATTTTAACTTCCAATATCCCACTAAACACTGAGCTACCTCCACCACAGCATAAGCTTATCTTCATCTCTTAAACTTCATGGGTATTTTTAACAATGTTTTGAACCAGTGATTTAAAAGATCCTAAAGAGAAGTTATGCATCTTCCTCCTCCAGTGACAGCAACAGCACAAGTTTTTTCATCTAAAACACTGGTGGTTTTCTTGATTTTGGATCTACCACCTTCAGAATAAACTCTGCTGGAACTGAATTTGCATCTCTCCTGACTTCATCCACGTGGTGTTTAAAATACATTGCAATGCATGATGCACATATCAGTAAACTCCTGATATTCAATCCTATCATCTGAATTGAGTCTTGAATTCAGTTTGCTATTAGTCTGTTTTTAAAAAAATTAGTTATGCATCTTGATGAACTGATGTGCATTACTTGGAGCACTAGTTCTGCCTGAGCTCAGGAGCAGGGTATTCTGAGTCTGCCAGGAAGAATCAGGTGAATTCTTCAGAAAAGATGCACTTATCTTGATAAAATTAACAGAAACTAATCTCTGCCTTTGCCCAAGGTACCAAGGGCAGTCAGAAAACTCCTAAGTACATCCTGACTTCAGGATTGTTATGGACACCACACAGAACTGGACAGCAGCATACAGGAAGAGGGCTCCTCACTGACTTTTTTTGTTAAATGGCACATTATGAGAACTGCCACTGCTTTTTTTCTTGTTCAGAAACTCACAGAGCAGTACTATGTAAACATGAAATTTTACCTGAAACACGGAGATGGCACACACGGTAACTAGGATCACTATTGTGACATCTACTTTAGGTGCCAGTCTCCTGCTGTAGTAGTGGTAGTAATGCCTGTAATACTCTTCAGGATGATCCAGCATGTAGTCATAATCTTTACGTGTTTCTTCATCCTGCAGGATGAGATGAAAAACTCATTCAGGTTTAAATTCCTGTTTTCACATTAAGGACAATGCTGCTGTAAAACTGTCAACAACCCAAGTGAGTAAGAAACATAGAGAAAAATCTTCGGTTCTTTTCTCATATTCTTCTTTTTTTCTCACACTTATTCACCCATGCACATATGACATGTGTAGTCTTAAAATTAATAAGTAGGCACAGCGCAAAGGCATTTAAAACTGGAAAACAGAAAAGCAACAAAAATCCACCGAGTAAGTTTTTTAACTTCAGAATGGGAAGTCCAGATGAGCTGGAGTTAATAAACATCGCTCAAGGAAACATTTTCAGATGAAGAACCTATTAGGAGATGATTTTATAAAACTTAAAATAATTAGTTTGCAGGGCTATGGAATCTGTCCTGTGGAAGGTCATTTCAAAACTTCATTGTTCTCATTTTCTCTGGGTTTTTCATCATTTTCCTTCATATAATTGCAGGATGGGAAATTTAATTTTGCCAGGCTCAAACACATTCCTTTCAAACTCCCTTTCCCCCTCTCCCCCCGCAAAAAAAAGGTTCCCTTTTTTAACGCCTTGTAGCCTTAAAACACTTACAGGTCTCTTTCTTCCATTCCTGGGTTCCATCTTTGCCAAGTCACACATGCTTTGCCCTGAGAAGCCTTCCCTTACAGATCCCATATGCTGCTCGAGTCACTGCTACTTTTAAAGGTATACCGCCAAGATAAAGCCCAGTCGGTTCGTTATGAATAAATAAAATAAAATAATTAACAGAACGAATCCTAGACACAAAAGGATTTTCAAGAGAACTTCATCCTCCTCTCCTCACTCTCGGGCTGGCTACGGAAGGAGGATTTTTCGGGGTGTTTCTCCTCCCCTCCCTGACTGCTTACCGGAGCGGCTCCGGCCGCGGCGGCGGTCCCGCTCTCTCACCTTGAGGGTCTCGTAGGCGGCGGCGATGAGCAGGAACTTCTCGTGCGCCGCCTGCGCCCCGCCGCCCTCGCCGCCCTCGCCGCCCGCGGGCTCCCCGCGGTAGCGGTCGGGGTGGTACTGCCGGGCCAGCTGGCGATAGGCGCGGGCGATCTCCGCCTTGCTGGCCTGCCGGCTGACGCCCAGCACCTCGTAGCAGACTCGGCGGCCGCAGTAGAGGCGGTCGGTGAGGCCCCGCGCCGGCCGCGGCAGCAGCGCGGCNCGCGGCCGGCGGCGGGGCCGGTGCAGGGGGCGGGGGCGCGACAGGAGGCGGGTCGCGACCGAGTCCGCGCTCCGAGGGTGGCGGGGAAAGGAGCCGGGCCTTCTCTGCGTGCTGAACACTAGGACAGGTTCTTTGTCCCCGATTCCTCACAGGCTGCTCTCGCTCCGTTCTTTCAGCCAGCAGTGTGCCCTTGCGTTGCACCCACGCCAACGGAATCCTGGGATGCATTCGCAAGAGCACTGCCAGCAGGTCGATGAGGTGATTCTGCCCTTGTACTCAGCCCTAGTGAGGCAGTATCTGAACTGCTGTGGTCTATTGTGAGCTCCACAGCTCAAGGAAGAACATGGAACTACAGGAAAGGGTCCAGCGGAGGCCACAAAGGTGATCTGGGGTCTGAGACATAATGTCTCATGAGGAGAGACCGTCGGAACTGGGCCTGTTCAGTCTGGAGAAGACTGAAAGCGGATCTCATTAACATATAGATAGCTCAAAGGTGGGTATCAAGAGGATGGTGCCAGATTTTTCAGTGGTGCTCAGCGATAATATGAGGAGCAAAGGCCATAAACTAAAACACAAGAAGTTTCACCTTAACGTGAGGAAGAGCTTCTTTACACTGAGGATGGCAGAGCACTGGAACAGGCTGCTCGGGAAGGTTGTGGAGTCTCCCTGTCTGGAGACATTTCAAACCCACCTGGACATGTTCCTGTGTAACCTGCTCTAGATGACCGTGCCTTGGCAGGGGGATTGGAGTAGGTGATCTCCAGTGGTCCCTTCCATCCCTAATGATTCTGTGATTCTTCCAGGGAAGAAACCTTTGAAGTACTTCCTGAGGCCGTACGTGGTTTGGGCTTGCTCCTGGCAGAGCTCAGGGTCTGGCCACCTGTCACGTGGCGTCCAACACAATTTAACTGGCAGTACCACAGTGAGAACTGCCCTTTGCACCCTCTGCCTGACACAGAACCATGGGGGACACTCCCCCTGCTGCTGCCCAAAGACACAACTGATAGGCAACCCCATCAATGTCTGCAAGTATGCTAAGGGAGGGTGTCAAGGTTCCACCTGAACATGAGGAAAAATATCTTTACTGTGTGGGTGACTGCATGCTGGAACAAATTGTCCAGAGAGGTTATGGAGTCTCCCTCTTCTGAGAAATTCAATAACTGTCTGGATGCAATCCTGTGCCATGTCTGCTGGGATGGCCCTGCCTGAGCCTGGAGTTTGGACTAGATACCCTTCCAACCTGACCCGTTCTGTGATTCTTTGTGATTCTGTATTCACAGCTCCCTGAAATGGTGGCTGCAATAGCAGGTCTGCCACCTGTGATGTCCTCTACTGAAAGAGTTCTCCTGGAAAGGAGAAATACATCTCTGCTCTGGTGTAACCAGCAGGAACATTACCTCAGTGTTTGACCTTTCCTAGGAAAGCCAGATATGTGCTTGATCCTGCAAATACTCACCACAAAAATGCTCAGCTCATCAGAGAGCATGTACTTTTCTGAAAGCTAGAGTGCCTCCCATGTGGCTCTGCGTGTCTCCTTTCTGCATTAATAAATGCTTATAATTTCCTTCAGATATGGATTGGTCCCAAATCTGCTTCCTCAAAAAAAAGGGAAATAAAAGCCACCTCTTTGCAGCTCATTAGAGCCCCGCCTCTTGGCATTGGAGGTTGGGAGTCAGCTTCTCAGACCCTGAACTTAAAAACTGTGGTGGGTTGACCTGGGCTGAGTGTCTGGTGCCTACTAACCTGCTCTATCACTTCCCCTTCTCAGCTGGACAGGAGAGAGAAAATAAGACAGAAAACGGCTTGTAGATTGAGATAAGGCAGTTTTACTACGGTAGAAGTGAAAATTTATGCTCATACAAGCAAAGAGGAAGAAAATAATTTTATTCTTTACTTCCCATCAGCAAGCCATGTTTGGCCTTTTGCTGGAGAGTGGGAATGTAGAGGTTGCTCTGGAATGCAAACATTGTATAAAACAAGGGCCCCCTGTTTCTCCTCTCGTCCCTCAGCCTCATGTCTGAGCTGACATCATAACCTGTGGAATATTGCTTTGGTCAGTTTGGGTCAGCAAGCCTGGTTGTGTCCCCTCCCAGGATTTTGCCACCCCAAGCTCACTGATGGGGGATGGAATGTTGGAGAGACAGCACTGATGCTGTGCTAGTGCTGCTCAGCAATAGTCAAAACACTGGTGTGTTATCTTTCTAGCTATCAATGCAAAGCACAGCAAGGTGAGAGCTGCTGTGGGGAAATGAACTCCAGCTCAGCCAGACACATTACACAAATGAAACAAGTTTTGCACAGAAGCTTTTGTCACCTTTTTTAACGGACTCGAGAAAGACACTAGTTCTCTGACACGCGTCACTTGGACTCACTTCTGCCCTGGGACTGGCCCTGGAGCTTTAGGGCGATGTTACCGGCTGCCCCCGTGCCACTTGGAGGAAGCAGTAAGGGATCTGGGCAGCGGGCGCCACGCTGTCTGCTTCCAGCGGTGCCCAGGGATGCCTCGCCTGGGGCATCTTGCCAAGATGCTCCTTACAGATATCAGATGTGGCATCGCAGAGTCTGGGAGAAAGACGCAGTGTGGTGGTCTCTCTGAGCAACGCCAGAACGGCACGCGAGGAATTCTGTGGAGCAGCTTTATCCGTTCAGGCAATGGCTTGGAATAGAGGCTCGGCAGAGCCGGCGGTGGGCGTGGCCGTGCCGCTCAGTGGGCGGAGCCGTGCGCGGCTGTGGGCGGGGCTTTCGGCCCTCCCCTTGCTGGCGCATCCACGGCCGCGCGGGGGCGCCCCCCG
>VZRN01006399.1:429741-510708 GCA_013397935.1 Dasyornis broadbenti | reverse complement strand
GGGCGGGAGGGCGGGCGAGCCGGGATTTCTCCGCGGCGGGTCCCCTCTGCGGTGGGGCCCGGCCCCCGGCCCGGCCGGGCTGTGACGGCAGAGGGGTCGGCGCGGCCCTGGGCGGCCATCTCGGGAAGCGGAAACCGGGAGCAGCGGCACCTCCCGCATCCCCGGCCCCTCCGCGGGCAGCGGGGCTGCGCCCTCCCCCGCCAGCTGCGTGACCTTGCGGGGAGGCGGCGGCGGCTCCTGGCCGGGACGGAGCCTGGGGTCGGCGGGACTTCTGGCGCGGGGGTACGGCCTCCACCCACTGCTCCTGAACGGGCACAAGCGGCAGCGCCTCTCCCCGCCAGTGCTCTCGCCCTGCGTTGTGCGATCGCCGTATTTGAACCACTGAAGCGGTGTGAATACAACGCGGGTTGGCACGTCCAGGGGCGGGTTACCCCAGCCCCTTGAGGTGCTGTGCCGGGCGGTGGGTACAAGAGCGCATCGCGGCCGCCCCTGCGGCGTTCGGCACATGACCGGAGGTACCTCTGCCGCTGAGCGTTCGAGACGACGGGAGCTCGGCCCCTGTGTTCTTGTCACCTCCAAAACCCTTTCTCAAAACATACGATCAGCTGCTCTTTGGAGAAGCCTATGGAACTTCAAAAAAAGCGGTTTTTCTTCCCTTGCTTTTCCTGTCCTAGCATAGAGCTGGTTCTTATCTGTGAAGAGTTAATATCAAGATAACATATGACTCAGCCAAATGAGAGGGCCTTTGGTTGCCTTGAAATAGTACTTGGCAGTCGTCAGAGAAGAAGGGCAGAAGAAATACTTTGAGCATATTTGAGCATATTGACTTTCAGTACTAAGGCATTTCAGTGCGATATTTCTTTGAGGTTATTTTTTTTTGTTGTCAGCTGCTGTGTAGACAACATCCTAGTTCTGCTTTTTGTTAGATGTTACTGGAACTAGGCTGAGTGGAACAAGGCATATGATAATGGTGGGGACGTCCCTTATATAGCCAAGATCCCATGCTGGAGTAGAGAAGGATCTTGATCCTGTGCTGATCCTAGAACTGGAGGACCCAAATGCCAAGTTATTTGTGCCAGTGACATCTGGGATAAATTGCTGTAAGGACTGGAAAGCTCTCACTGCTGCTGTGATCCAAGAGATTCTATTGTTAGTTTTACAATCATAACGTGATTCCCTTCGGTGAAGCCAGTCAGTGTGAGATTTCTTCCTTGTAACCCCTTGGTATTTATCTCTGTGTAATCTAGCTTCCCAGCCTGCAAAAAATTAGTCCTCAGCCATGTGCCTGTTGCTACACAGTCCTTTGTGTTAAGCTGTGCTAAAAAGACAAATGTCCTTAGACTGGGATTTGCATTAATAATTACGATGCCATTCAGAGTATTTGACTACTGCATCCTTCAAAAATGAGGGAGTTTTACTGGTTTGGTTAGAAATCTTTTTTCTTTAGGTGGAGGGAGAAATCTTTTTGGGAAACTTTTTCATGTTTAGTTTGTTTTTTTCCTGGTACCTCTCTGTCAGAATAGAAAGTACAGTAGTCTTAAATGAAAAGTAATAAACGCTAATGGAGAAAAGAGTATCTTCATGTAGAGAAAGAGAGGGAAGGTAAGTGGGTTTTCTCTTTTGATATATTCAAAGAGTTAAATTTCAGCATACTTGGAAAGAAATCCTTTCTTTTATAGGATGATGATTACTCCTAAAATAACAAGAATAATTACCATTAGTTTTAGACTGAAAGCCAGGTTTCCTCACTTTGTATTCGCATAGCGGTAGGAAGCTTTCATGTATAGCCCTAGTCAAACACAGAAACTCTGTATAAATGCTGTGTAAGGGATGTTTGTCATTTTAGAGGACAAGTTGTTTGAAGGCAGCATAAGATATGGCAATTTAAAAATTAATGCAAAATCAGTAAATTTACCCTAAAGCCATAAGTGTTCAGATGCAAGAGAGACAAGTTAATCTTGAGTGATAGTAGTCATTCATTCAAATGGAGAACCTGTGCTTGGCATATTGCAAATTATTTGGATTCTGATGTACTATTCAAGCTTTTGCATAAGCTTTTCTATAAAATGGAAGAATAGAATGGGAAAAAATCATGATACATCCCCCCGTCAAAAGGGCCTTCCTAGCCTTTTCCCATCTCATCTTGTAAAACAACCTGGTGACTGGTCTATTTGTACAACTGCTCTTGTAAGTTTTTTGTGTGTAGGCACACAATGGGTTACTGGTAGAGCCAGGAATAGCACAAGCAAATCCTGACTCACTGTTTGCTGCTATAATCATACTAGGTATATTTTTCTCCCAGAGTCTAATACCATTTGGACAAGAATTTGACTCCTATTTTAGTAGTTGCACAGCAGATGAGAATTTCATTCTTTCATCTGCATCTGGAATAGTGCAGAAGCAATTGCTTAGTTCTAGAGAGACCAAAGGGTATGTTAGAACTTTTGCTTTCACAGGAACCTGCCCCTAAGACTACTCATGCCATCCAGGAGATGAAGTTGAAATGCTTTTGTGCCCAGGACTCTTAATTTGATGTAGGGCCCTTTGGAGAAAATGTGGGGGAAGCTTGTGTGATGTAATGGTTCTATAGAGTTCAGGTAATAGAGGAGGATTTCAGGGTTTTTTGTTTGATTTACTGAAACAATTGTAGAAATTATTCTTTTGTAGCAGTTCCACCGATCCATGAAACAGACACTTCTTAGGAATGTGAAAATTAATTCTGACTTTATGCACAGAATTTTGCTGTCCCATGCTCTGATCTGTTTTGCAGACGACTCATACACTCTTTTTAGTTCCTCCGATGTTTTGTAGTTGACAGTCAAACTATGAAGTACGGTTTGTTTGACATGTCCTAGCCCCAGCAGTTTCATGAGTCAGTTTTCATAAAACAAAGGGTGCATGTTTTGCTTTATGCTCCGCTACACTGGTATACACTGCTGAGGGGTCTGTGTGGAATACCTGGTGTGCTGTGCATAATATCTATAAATGCCAGAGGGAGCTGTTTCGAAGTGGAACTGTGCTTGACTGAACTGAGAGGTGTCTGTGATAAAAATAAGGATAAACAGTGCTATAACTACCTCACTAAAGCCGGCCATTTTCCTTTCTTTTTAAAATTATGAGAGTAAACTCTCAGTTCTTGGCTTTATTGAGGTAGCTATTTCGCTGTTCATGCATATTTTTATCCTTTTTGTGTCTTTCTCTCAGTTCTTTTTTGCAAGTTCCATGTTAATGTTTACCAAATGGATGGAAAGGGCATGTTGTGTCTGTGGGTAGGCTGTGGGATTTTACTGTTACCTTGGGAGACTACAAGGTCAGTTCTGAAGTAACAAAACTTAGGATAATGCTGACCCTTTTATGGATGGTGTTGCAGGATTTGGAAATTTAGAAGGCACAAGTTAGAGTTTCATTTTCAATGTGGCTTTATTGCAGAATTTGTATCCATTATCTGTATTTTGAAAACAATTCCTTTCTTTTTTTTATCTTTGCAAGGTTGTTAAGTACTGAAACCTGTATTCCTCCTTGTAGACTTAAATGGAGATTGGAAAGAATCAGAAGTGAAAAATGCATTTTCTCACAGATAGGTAACTGCATTGCCATGGTAACTTGGGGATTTCAGATTCCAAATACACCATGTCAGTTCACACAAATTGGACACTGCTTTTGGAAAGAAACAGGGATACAAAGATATATCTATTTTTCCTGCCCCTTTGTTTCTTTTACATACAGTGAAAGGAAACGTCTTCTTCATATGCAATGCCTGTTAAGTTCTTGATATTTATCTTTGTCTTCTCATAAACACCGTTTTTTTCGCCTCAAGAAAGTGCCAAAATTTGCCATTTTGTGTGGAAGGACTACAGGAGCAGCATAAAAAGAAGTGATTGTGCCAAAATACATGAATAACTGTTTAAAATTCTCCATGGACTTAGTTGTATGTATTTTAAAAGTAAAACTACTTATTAATTCTTTTACTCATGCACCTCATTCTTTGTTGTGTTGTGTTAATCTATAGTAAAATGCTTTTTTTTAATCTGTAGTAAAAAGTTAAGTGTCACAGCTGTGGCACACATATGATGTTTGTAAGACTAGTTTTCAGTTGCTGAGGCTTTTTCCAAACAGTTTTTGTCCTTTCTGTCACCTTCCACCCTCTTTGATATGCAGGCATCTTGTTTTACTTATTTTTACTATCAGATAACCTCCTAAGATTGCAATTGTGCAGTTTTGCAGTTTTCAGTAGGGGCTGTAAAATCAGCTCCGTGATGGAGATTTTAGCTTTATACTTAAAAACTTGGGAAGTGCACAGTGTGGGGAAGTGAGGTTGGTTGAGAGTAAACTATCTTTTTTGATGTCTGGTGCATGGTGGTCTACTTGCTGGCTGAGGCTGAGTGAAGTCTCTGAAAAGACATAAAGGAGGGAAAGACACTTTCCCTATGCCAGCCAGCTGGTCTGCAACACACACAGAGATAGGACGCAGCATCTGAGACCCAGATACTTCATCTGCAATTACTTTCCTGGACTGTTGTGTGTGGTGCTTTAAATCTCCAGTGTTTAGGCTTTCCCATAATGAATGCTGTCAGCTTGAGAAATGGTTTTAATTGTTAGTAGAATAAAAACTGTGGAGGAAATGTTTGATGTACAATACTTGGGAGGTTTTATAGCTCTTTGTTTTCCTGTCCCACTGCTGTGGATACAGCCTGCATCAGCAGCATGGAGGAGTGCTCTGACAAACTCCTGACCAGTTTCTTAACTACAGACAGGTGGCCAGTATCCTTGAATTTGCTGGAGTCTTCTGATTACAGTTAAGGGAAGGATATCTGATGACAGTATTAGGGCTTAACTGACTTTGCAGCAGAAGTATGAAAAAAGTAATAAATGTGTCTCACAGACCGCATAAAGAAGGGGGTAGCTTTTTGTCCTCCTGATCTCCGTTATTGTTGTTGATATTATAATTATTTTCACCATTCTGGTTGCTGCTGCTTGTAACAAGAGAATGATGGAGGAAGTTGGAAATGGGGTAGGTGCTTGCAATTCAGTGCATTGCTGCATTTCCTGAGGGCGAATATGAAGGGGGTTCTCTGCCTTTCAGGTGTGTGTGTAGTCCAGTGACTACCGCAACTGGCTTTAGAACTAACTTCAGTTGTGTTTCCTTACACTTGTGTCTGTTCTGTTGCTGTGCGAAGGAGCATGTTGAGAAAGCTCCTCAGTTGACTTGCTTGAGGGCAGTGGGTCTGCAGTGTTCTCCTGGAGTTCTAGGTCCGAGGGGAAAGATTTGATAGTTTTTATTCGTTGTTTGAGTTATTTCAGCTGCTTGATGTGGTTTCAGTAGTTCCTTACTGCCTGTGGGGTACTGAGACACCGAGGAGGTCCTGGAATGGGGTCTCTTTAGATGAGAGGGGCAGAGTGGGAAGGGTGACACAAAAAGGTGAAGACAAGTCAAATGCTATGATTTTTTAAATAATTGGAGTATTATTATTATTATTATTATTATTATTATTATTATTATTATTATTATTATTATTATTATTATTATTATTATTATTATTATTATTATAGATAAGTGTCATGAAGCCATTGACTAGCTGACAGCCTGCCTGTTCTGTGAAATAAGAGATTGACTCGCATCTCAGTTTACATTGTAGGTGCTCCAGAGTTTTGGCTTGTAGTTTCCTTGACAGTAAAATTTCGTAGTCCTCTGTCCATTCAGCTGCCTGTCATATTTGCTCAGCAGAAAATGAAATCTTGAAAGTGGTATGTTTATGTTTAATATGCATCTGGCAGATGATGAGTGATGCTATGAGTGCACAGATAGTACAGTTTTTAAAAATATGATGATTTAGCTTCAGAGGCTTTTACTATCCTAGGTTTGCTGGTTAGAGCTGTATTTGCATTTCAACGTTGCTTTTGTTCACTTTGATTCTAACCACATCCATTCACCTCAGTCTTTACCGCTGCCTTGTACCAGTGCTTTTTTTTTTTTTCCCCACTGTAGTCCTTCACAGCCGGCTTAATGATCCTCCTGTGCTGAAGGAGGCTTCTCCTTGGTCTCCCTCTAATCACAGCTTGGTGTAGGTCACTTTTAGAGAGTCTTTGGGGAAATGATTTCCTGCCTGTAGGATGTCTCAAGGCCTTTAGCACTTCAAAAGCTTTGGGTCTCCTTGCTGCCTGTGGGTCTTGCCTTCATTGCTGTAGGATGAAAAACAGATGCTCCTGGTCCTGTGCACAAGGACTCTTCTTGGTCCAGGCATTGGGAATGCTGCTATTGCTGGGGAGGCTTTGCTTTGCTTCTGGTGTAGCTGTTGGGGCAGCTGCATGCTGGCACTTAAAATAAGGACTTTTTACCTTGTTTCTATAAAAACAGATGATCCTCAGCCTTTGTGCTTGAGCTGTTGACACAAGATTTTGTTGTCATCTGTTTCCTTGGAATGATTTTTTTGTTTGTTCCTTCCTGGGTGTGGGGAGTAGATCAGCTGGCCAAAGGAAGGTGAATTACAGCACTCCAGTCACTTTGTAGAGTGATAATAGGATCACAGCAGCATGTCCTATGCTTCACACTTGTGCTCTTATTCCTAATGATGATAGTACTGTCTTTTTGAAAGCAAATCAGAAATGTTTCAAACAGATTTTTGAGAAAAGATCAGCTAATTATAACAAATAACTGGTTCAGCCAACATTTATTCAGATTTTCTGGGAGACTTAAATGCCCCTATGGACTGGCGCTGAACAGGTTAGCATATGTCAAGATGTTCTATGAATACTCCTGAATCCTAACCTGTTAGTATCAAATTTATAGTAGTCTTGAGTTTCAAAACTGATTTTTCACTGTAGCTTGTTTCTTGTGCTTTCAGATGTGTGGCCCACTCCTGTAAAGGCAACTGTAAAATTAAAATTGTTAAAATTGCTTCTGTGTTTGCTAGGAGTTGTCTTGATGTACGTGCGAAGGCTAGTACTGGAAGCCATCAGGCTGGTTTCTACCATCGATGGTTTTCTCAGCATTAAAAATCGGTGATGAATACTGTTGAGATATAAGTACTTTGGTAACATTGTGCGGCATTTCCTGTAAGTCCATTAGGGGATATTCAGAAAAAGTTTTCTTGCTACAGGAATTTTGATTTTCAAGTAGTTTCTCTTTTTCTGTTTTTTTTTCTTTAATTGACTGCAGATCAGTTGGAGCGTGTGTTCTTGCGTCTTGGCCATGCAGAAACAGATGAGCAGTTACAGAACATTATTTCCAAATTCCTACCCCCTGTTCTCCTCAAGCTGTCCAGCACACAGGAAGGAGTTCGCAAAAAGGTAAGGGTTCAATTTACCATAGATACATTGTCGTGATCAGGGATGTATCATCCTGTCGAGATGCCTGTGATGTATCGTGATCTGCTATACTTGGATGTTCCTTGTGGAGAAAATTACTCTTTGAGGAAAAACTGTCATGACCCTAATAGAGAATCAGATTATTACACCTAGGAAGTCTTCTATCAAATCAGTTGTCCTAGTGCTGTCACACAAAACACCAATCTGGGGTAAATTCACTCTGCTTCTTCAGATGTGCTCCAAGGAGTGTTTTTTCACTGACATCATTTGTGCCAGACAGGCACCATTGTCACTTTAAATGCAGCCCATATGAGGCCAGCAAAAACATAAGAAGTCATGCTTGAAAGTGCAAATGTTTGCTTGAGTCAGGTCTGAGGGGTATTGCTGATGAGATCCTTAGTGCACCTATGTGATATTAATTATTAGAGAAGCAGGACATGAGCTAAACCCTCACACATACCCAAATCCAGCCACGTCTTTTTTTATCAGTCACCATTGGTAATTTGAACATGTTTCTCAAGTTCTGTCTTAGTATCTTGTGCCCTTTCTCAAACAGAGAAAACCTGCAGACAGGCTTTTTTCCTCTGTGAGTTAGTGTGAATATGTAACTGTTACAATAAATTTATAGCAGCAAAATTTGATAACTGTCAGTGTTACTTAGTTTGTCAGTTTATCTCTGGTTTAAATCACATGCCAGGGGTCAGCTCTGCAGTTTCTCTGGGTTATAGCTGGACATTATTTTGTTTGATACCTAGTCATGGAGGGGATGTAAAGATGGTGTCTTAGAGGCTCAGCAGATAGCTCAGCATACGCATGGTTCTGCAGTTTCCATTACGAACTTCAGTGACAGCAGTTTAGCGGCTTTTTCAGCATACTATGACCAAGGCAATGATCCATCAAAAACATAGGACACCGTGGGTTTTTGACTTGAATTGCTTGAAGTCGACATTAATCTAGGACTGTCTCTAACTGGTTTCACTGGAACTGAGCTGACTTCATCTAACGTCGCTTCCATTTTTTTACACCACTTTGCTTGAGAATCTGATAGGATTTGCAAGCAAGATGCAGATGTTCAGTGTGATTTATCAGAATGGATAATGGTTCCAGAGTAGAGATTTTAGTTTTCAAGTTCCTCCATTCAGTTATGATATCATTCAGGGGATTTACGAATGGCACTCTTCTGATGCTGTGCTAAAATACTACTTAATAGGATTGTAGAATCATTGGATAATTCAGTTTAAAGGGGACCTTAGAAGGTCTCCAGACCAATCTCCTGTCTAAAACAGTCCATCAGAAGTTCATCTCAGGAGGAAGGTGAAGGTTTTATTGAAATGGGTCTTGAAAAACCTCTGAGGATAAAACTGTATAACTTCACTGCTTGATAGTGTTCATCATGAGGGAGCACCACGTTGCACCTCTCTTGGTTCAACACCTCTGGCCCGAGAGCCCAGGGCCATCCTCTTCCAGCAACAACCTGTTCCCATTGGCATTGCTGCCGGGACTCCGCCTGTCCAGGCAGGGCTGCACATTGCTTCTGCCTGATCTTAACAGCACTCCTGCTGGCTTCTCCTCTTGTTTGAAGGATTTTGGTTCTGTAATGTTGTGCTGCAAACAGTTCTCATACACTGACTTGGTAACTTTATTATGGGTGGGGATTTTTTCATTTTTTTGGTCTGTTTTGTGAATTGGAGTTATTCTGCAGCTCAGTATAGAGCAGCAATGCGAATTTCCAAGCTAGAGTCAGTTTTTACAGATAGTAACCAAACTCCGGAAAGAACTGGTCATCTTCAGTAATCCTTTCTTTCTGGTACTTCTGTTGATGGAGGAAATTGATTGTGTCATGTTTTAGGACTTGTGTATTTGTCTTAATAGTGACTTCAGACGTGTCAGAGTGGTTTCAAGATAATGCTATAAACTATGGCTGCTGTTTTCTTAGAGATTAAAGGATGCGTTAGATCAGGCCTGATTTCCTTATAATAAGCCTGCCTAGTGGACTGAGACTAATAATTGGAGTCCAAAGTAGTCACTTCAATGGTGGTTCTTTCAAGTTGTTTTTTTTTTTTTTGTTTGTTTTTTTTTCTCTCTGTCAGGTCATGGAGCTGCTGGTTCATCTGAATAAGCGCATCAAAAGTCGACCAAAAATTCAGCTTCCAGTAGAGACATTGCTAGTTCAATATCAAGATCCTTCTGCAGTGTCTTTTGTCACTGTAAGTGTTTGTTCTTCCAAGAATGTTTGCTACTTTACCTTAAAAGCGGAATATTCTTGAAAGCTCCTGTATTTAGCTCTGTCTGTTTTCCTAGCAAGTATGTAATTGTTACAAAGTTGATGTTTTAAGAGGTTTTTTTATACTCAATTTTATAGTGTGGTGTAGGTGAAACTTAGTTTCATAAAGCATTTTGCTGTTCAGATTACTGGCAATTACTCTTGATATTTCATGAATGCATGAATTGTCATTGCTTGTATTATAAAAGGACTGTTCATTGGTAGAAGGTGCATTTTGCTAGCAGCTACCAATCCTTATCCTGATATCTGCAGGACTGGAGTTTTACTTAAAAGACCTTTATCTCTTTGAACACATGTGGACCTGTATTTTTATGTGATTTTAGGGTCAGGACCTTAGCTGAGCAAGCAAAGATTAGAAAAAAATTATTTTATAGATGGTGAAACCTTCGTAGGTAATTTCATTCAATCTAATTTAAAAAGTGAAAATAGTTGTAAAATGTTTTTGTGAAATATGAAACAATTGCCATTTCAATTTTGGAAGATCTGTTGCAAATCATCATGAAGCAAAAGTGATTAAGTCAGGGAAACTTTGTACTCTTCGTTTTACTATTCAGTCTTGCGTGTAGCATAAATTAAAAACATAACATCTTAGAAATGCATGGTGAAATACTTAGGCTTTAAACAGCAGTGACATAAAAGTAATCTTAGGTTGTCCTTAAGCAAGTGTCGTTATCTGGAGTTCACTTTTTAGAAATGACTTCTGGAGTGCATATATTTTGTAGAGCAAAAAGAGCCATCTTGTTTAAAGACATACTTGACAAACTCCACGTTTGGCTGGACTTGACAAAAATGCCTTTTCATTCATGTATCTCAGCGATATATATTGCTTCATGTCATGACGCTTCATAACATTTTAACTAAAATACAAGGTAGAGTTGTGCACTACAGCACTCCTCTTCAGGACTTCTTTCAGCCAGGTCATGGAACACAAATCTTACCGCTGAAGTTCTCGCCTGGATTTAGATCAGCAGTATTATAGTCCAGTTGTGCAGTATTGCTCTGCTGTGCTGTTCTGTCACTGGACTCGTAACTACATTTGCAGCTTTTAATTATGGTGTTTTAGAAACATGTTTTCAAGAGAAACTTGTCTATGCTACTGACTTCGTATTTACTCAGTATTTCAGAAATACGTAGGAGAGATCATTACAGTTGCTTTCTTTGAAGCTGTTGCTTAGTTGCAACTGCATTTGGTGAAGTTGACATGAAAAAGACAAACCAGAGGGGGTTTCTTTTCACTGTTGTTTTCCACCTTTTAAAGTAGAGGCCCAGGAAGACCTGCTCTGAGTAGTCCCTGCTGAGTCTTGGCTTTAATGGTTGTCAGGCTGATAAGTCTTAGACTTAAGAGATTGGTCTTACAAAACATGCGTTGTTTCCAATACCCAATTATGTAACGTGATGTACAAGCAGAGGTTAAAGAACACATACTTTCTTTGCATTGCTGCAATACTGTATGCTTTTTCTATTCCTTTAGAATTTTACCATCATTTATGTTAAGATGGGATACCCCCGTCTGCCTGTGGAAAAACAATGTGAATTGGCTCCAACCCTTCTCACTGCAATGGAAGGAAAACCTCAACCACAACAAGACAGGTATAACTAATTATTCTTGGTGTGAATTCTGTTGATACTCTTTTAATAAGACAATTTGTATCAGCTGTTAAAAGATTTCTTTACCTTGGTGCTGTCTTTCTTACTTAGGACAATTTAGATCAGTAGTGCAGTTGTTAGGGTAGTACAGAAAATTCTTATAGTTAAATGCTGTAATAATGTACAGGATCTGCAGTAGCAGACTTCCTGTATGATAAGAGGTCTGTGTTACGATGGAAGTGAAATGCCTGTCTGTATCCCCCATACATCTTCATCAAGTTCTGGTTTCCAGCTTAAAGCTAGACCTTCAGTAGATACCCTCTGACCAGCTAGATGTGCTGGATGTCTCAGATGGACCACTCAATGAATTGAGAGATAGTGTGTCAAGTAAGTAGGGATTTTAGCTAAGTTGTAGTAAGTTAAGACTGAAGTTGGGAACTGTTATATACTAAGAACCTCTAGAAACGTGGTAATGATGAGCTTGTTTTTTACCTACATTGAGATGAGTTTCTGCTGTGCTGGCATCGGAAAACGTTAGTAAAATAATTCAGTCTGCATACTGTAATGGTGTAACAGTATTTTAAAAATGACCTTACTGAAGGGTCTTGCACTAAAATCCTGCTTCCATTCATGAGATTAGTGTGAAAATACTTGCAGCCCACAGGAGCATGGTTTATCCCTGTTGAACAACCAAGTACATGAGTGAAGAGAGCTTTGGAAAATATGGCCGTACTGGTATACAACCAGTCTATTTGCCTGTTTCTGAAGGATGAGACAGTCCTAGATTGTATTTTGCATAATCATGAAACTGTCAAAAATATGTACAAAGACAGTGACTTCATCTTTCCAAATGTCTGTGCATGCGTGCAGACATGTATGATCTATTGTGAGGACAAATTCTAATGTATCTTCTGCTTTCCATTTTTAAGTACATTAGGTGGTAAATAAAGGCCATTTGATTGTGAATATGTTTAACTTTTGTTAAGATTTTCTTTTTTTACTAGTAAAGACCAGATTTGTTGTAAAAGGTTTCTCTCTTGTATGTTATAAATAAACAGGTGTGGTTTTTTTTAATGGTTGCAGTAAATATAATTGTTTTTCAGCCTAATGCATCTTCTAATACCAACCCTTTTTCACATGAAATACCCTGCTGAACCACTGAAAGCAGCAGCTTCTCCATTTAATCTTGCTGAAAAACCAAAGACTGTACAGCTGCTTTTGGACTTTATGTTGGATGTTCTTCTTATGCCTTATGGGTGAGTTGGTACCAATCTTCTCTAGTGTTGATGTGTTCTTTATGTGTGGAACAGTATGAGCTACACCCTTGAAAACTCATTTTAACTATGCTGTTACTTCCTAGCTCGAATGAAGCCAGTGGAAAGGTAGAAAGGAAGTTGATAATTTTAAGAACTGGATCACCATCTTCCTTTATTTTACAAAACGTCTCTTTTCTACTTAATTAGGTGTTAAATTTTTCTGTCTTTACCTCTTTTGAGATCAAAGTGAAACTATGAGACGTGTGAGCTCTCTGTTAAATAGTCAACTCTTTCAAATAGAAGCCTGACAAAAATGTGTGCTCATCTTGCAGCTGAGTTTTAAGGCTTATTCCTCCAAGGTCATAAGTAAGCATAATCTCTAAAAACTTGTGCTTTCCAGAGTTGAACCTTTGAACAAGTTTTGTCTTTTGTCTGTCTTCTGGTGAAAAATGTTCAAACTGCAATGATGTGGTCATAGCATGGCACTGTTTTTGAAAGCAAGAAGAATGTACAGAGCAACTTGAATTTACTGATCACTGCATATTAGCAGCTTTCTAGTGTCTTAAATCAATACTTTCTCAAAAGATTTTTTTCCACTAACTGTTTTTCTGTGTCTTCCTATTGCTAGGGGAGCTTTTGCTTTGAAAGCAAATAGAAATAATTTTGATGGTAGAATGAATTTCTGTTTTTTTCTGGCAATAAAAGTCCCATAGGATTCGTGCCAGTATGATTTTTTGAGCTCATAACTCTTGCTCACCTGAGAGGATTAGCCTAATGGAATTAATTTAAAATAGTAAGCACATGGTCTTTCTCTGCATAGCTTTGTTGGAGGCCAAGCTCCCCATCAGCTATTTCAGGGGCCACTTCTTTTGTTTTTGAGTATATAGAATCTTGCAGTATAGTTTAAAATACATGTTCTTCTGTTCATAGTTCACACTCTTCAGTCACCCAGGTTACTGCTCTTAGCCTCATCTGTAGCTGTAGCATCAACAGATGAAGTCTTTGGGCTTTGCAAAAAGACTTTGCTCCCTTCCATGCTTTAATACTCTGACCAAATACGAGTTTTTAAATCACAGAATCATTTTGTTTGGAAAAGACCTCTGAGAAAATACTCTGATGTTGAAAGCAGGAGTGAAGGCTTTAATTTTCTTTCCAGTGATACCTGATGGTTTTTTGTCTTTTCTTCTTATACCCTTTTAAAACCCTTTTTATACCCTTAATACGTTTTAAACTGTTTTCCTCTCCTTGTACCCTTAATATATATCCCTTGTACCCTGTACCCACATACTTATAATTCTTGTAGTCTGCTATTTAGCTTAGTTTGAGGGTCCTACAAAGCGAAAAGACAAAACATACACAGTAAGAGGTCAACAGCTTTACACTATCTCAGAGCTACAGGCTCCAACCTTCGCTGAAGTCTGTCTTTCTGGAACATATTTTGTAAACTGGACTAGAATTTCATTTGGGGGGGGGTAACTAGAATAGGGGGACAGTTACTTTATCTAATCTATATTTTAGATAGATATACTAATTTGTGAAGTCCATAAAAATTGTATTCCTGGGGTATTTGGCCTGTGTTTGTGCTCATGCTGGTGTAAACTCGTGCTTGGGCTTGCTGCGCTTGGATGCATGGGCGCCTGGGTGCTTTCTGCCGTATTTCCGTCTGTGACGGACTTTGCACCTAGGATCCTATTAAAACCAAAGTAAATACCCCTTTTCCCTGCTACTGCCGTGTCTGCCTCATATTTTTACCTCCCGAAAAACCAACACCAGAAGGTGCTCAGAGAGTCTCTTGAGCTGGCCTGTGGTTCTGGATGTCTGTCTCTTAAAGTCTTACTCCCTGGGATGAGGCTGTTTGCTGTGGTTTACGGCTAATTTATACTTGTTAGAAGTTGCTCTGTCATTGCCCAGTTGTTAATTAGCCTTACCAGTTTGTGTGCAGTAAACCAACCAGAAACCTTAAGTGTGTAGGGCTTAAAGCTCATAATTAAGTGTTTAAAGTTTTTACTAATGAGACTTGGAATGAATGTTTATCCTTATTGTTGAGACTGTTTACCTCTTTTTGTTGCCTGGGTGCTGAATGCAGAACAATGGCAGGCTGCCTGTGGCAAAATAATCCTTGTTGGTCTCTGCACTGCAATTTGGAGGCCATCATGTGTTGACCAGCATCCAAGGATACGTGGAGAGGTGGGGTGGGTGGCTTTTATGAAAGCATGGAGATGAGCACAGGGCAGCTAGACTAACAGGTCTTACAAAAGACCGGGTTCTGTGAACTTCACCTTTTTATTTGTGCTTTCCTTACCTGCCCAGTACTAAAAGTACCATTTTCCAAGACTGTATCTAATTTATTTATTTATTATATCAAGGTTTGTTTCCTGCCATTTGTGTTGCATATGCCTTGTTATTTCTGATGTTAGATTTGTGTTTTTATGGAAATCATAGAGTTGTAGTTGAAGCTTTCAGCACAGGTTTTTTGAATGTAGTACTGCATGAGTATTTACTTCTAATAAATAATTTTTTCTAATTTGTAACCTAAGAACTGTTTCTGGAAATGCCAGTGGACCTTTCCCTTTCATAACTCAGGTTTGTTTTCATTTACAATGACATTGTTATGGCTCTTGCAAAATACTGTGGGATAATTGTTGCTGAGTCTCAAATTCTGTCTTAGGTTAGAGTCATGGGATTAATAAAGAAAAATACTTGAAGCTGGACAAGTTAGGTGTATTTTTCCATTCCAGAAGCTATTTCAGCTGGTAATGAAAGTTAGTAAAGGGTCTAATGAAAGTCTTTTCCTACCTGCTTAGGTTTGTATTGAATGAATCTCAAAGTCGACAAAATGTGCCCTCGGCCCAGGGGTCTTCATCAAGTAGTGTGGGAGGTCCTGGAATCCCTCAGCCACCTCCTGGGATGAGCTTTTATGCAGCCAAAAGGGTAATTGGAGATAATCCATGGACACCAGAGCTGCTAGAACAGGTATTTAGAGCTGTGGGGCTAGTCCTTGGTGGACTGAGGGTGGTAACAGGGATGGTTGCAGATGGAGGATGGAAAGCCGAAGGGAAAATATGTAACTGCTTCTGACCAGGCCTTTAGTTGCCCTGAGGGAATTTATTGAGGGAACTTTCATGATATCTTAAGCATTTTATAGTGGTGGGGTCGGGGGAAAGGTGGTTAGGAAGCAGCCATGACTGCAGCCTACTCTTCGTGTTTTACTCCTAAAGGTTGCAACAGTATCTTCTGTTTCAGAAGCATCCCTTTTTAGCAGTAGTGTAACAGAATATCCCCTAATCATAATGCTAATACTTTGCTGCAGATGACTGCTTTGACAGGAGGCAAGTTAAGAGACAGAGAGCAGGTGAATTTGTCCTTAAGCAAGCAGAAGCCATTATTTCAGACAACTGAGCTGCTACAGTTACCATAACATCTGCTTTCTTGTCAATAACACCATCTTTCCCTGGTATTGAACAGTGTAAGCTGGGAATAGTGAAGTTCATTGAAGCTGAGCAAGTGCCCGAACTTGAAGCTGTTATACACCTGGTTGTAGCCTCCAGTGATACAAGACACAGTGTGGCCACTGCAGCAGACCTTGAACTAAAGAGCAAGCAAAGGTAAGGTCTTGACGGTTAGAAAAGATGGTGTTAGTGTTCCTGACACACCTAGTTGCAATGAATGTAGTGCTCCAGAGAGGCTGTGCTCTGAGAGGAGGAAGGCTGAAGTTCCCTGTATACCTGGGAAGCTGCCGTGTATTCCCACTGGACTGGGAATGGTGTATCTCTCAGTCTTGCAAGCTGGGAATGTCACTTTGCTCCAGAGCTGACAGCTTTAGCTCTGTGGGTTTGATAATTTTTGGTATTGCTTTTGAGCCATTTTCATACGAAATCGTAAAGAACATCAGTGATTTCCACATTGCCCTCTGTGGATTATCAATTGTCAATAAGGCTTTAGTAAATGATTCCCAGAAAAGTATACTTTCATTTACTTTATTAAGAGAGTAAAAAGACTAATTGTGAAATGGATCATAATCTGGAAAGTTTGGCAGACACTGTTGTCATTATTATTGGAACTTTTGCTCACCTGCATTTCACCTTTCATCATCTAAAGACAATTCTTCTGTCTTTAACTCATCAAGAAGCTAGACTAATGGCTGTTGGTACTATTTGCTGAGACATTGACAGTAGATTTGCTGCCTCACGGAGGAGGTTGGAGCAAGACAAGCCTGTCTTTGAAATGTGTAGGTGGCTTCTGTAGGGCTATTTAACTTGGAGTCAAATATGTAATGTGAAACCTTATGCAACTGAAGTCTGTTCATGCACCTCAGGCATGACGGGGGAGATGATTCCATTAAATGATGAAGCGTGATTAAGGAGGCTGGTCTCTCCTTTGCTGCTTTTCTCATCTTTCCTCTGTGCTGGTACTCTTTGCCCAGAGAGAAAAATAACTGTGTGGACAAAATACATGTTGATATGTAATGTTAAATGTCTTTTATGATAAATAAATGCTAGTTCACTAATTACCCTTCGATATTCAATTGGTAGATTTCTATGGTCTGTGTGTCCTCTTTCATGGGGGAGAGAAGAGACCATGTAGGTTTCTCACTAATTACTTGATATCATTTTGTCAGAAATTGTGAAAGTGTAATCACTTAACATTCTTAATGATATTCTGTATTATGTGGATGTGGGAAAAGTGGTTAGAAGTCAGACTGAGGAACTCTATTTAAACTTTGGGAAGAATATGAATATGATGCAAAATGCTGTATTTTAAAAAAGAGTCAAAGGTTTGAATCATAACATGTTGGTGTTCAATGTGGTTTTTTTTCTTCAGTTTAATTGACTGGAACAATCCTGCTATTGTCAACAAAATGTATAAAGTGTATCTTGGGGATATACCATTGAAAACCAAGGAGGTAAGATTTGCCTTCAGAGTTGTCTATCTTCTTAATTGCTGACGAAGTAGTTTTAATTGCCTTATTTTATTTGAAAATGTACTTATGTATTTCTTAAATCTGTCACTTCCTTTGATACCTGCTTTCACTGGACATTTATGCTATTTAAATAAGCTTTTTCTCTGTGCTGGTGTGTTCTGAATTGCAGTAGAAAGTAACTCAGCTAACTTAAATGTACTGGTGCCTAAAGATGCACTATTTTGTCTCTGTTTCTGACAGGGATCTGTTCTGAAACCAGAAATGAAACGAGAATCAGTCAGCACCCGTGTTAAATTAAAGATAGTTCCTCATCTTCTGCGGTCCCGGCAAGCTGCAGAAATGTTCCCAGCTAACATTCAGGTAATGCTTGTTTTCCAAAGCTAACTCTTTTCTAATGAATTTGGTAATACAATTCCTCCAGTACTTAGAGGCAGGAAGTATTGTTATAATGTTATTGATGACAGTCTTGAAAGAAGAGGAGGAATGAATACCTTGGAAAGTGAAGCCAGAGAGTTTCTAATCTGCTCCTTCTTCCTTTTGGTTAGGTGGTGTATGATGGGCTCTTCGGTGCAAACACAAATGCAAAACTGAGAAGTCTGTCATTGCAGTTTGTGCATCATATTTGTATCATGTAAGTAGCTCAGACAGCACAATGTTTTTTAGTTATTTGCCTAGAAGGCACTCTGGTTAATAAAGACATAACTGAACTAAATGAGTACTACAACTCAGAGGAAGTAGGGTTTTTTTACTTAATCCCGAAAGCTCAGTGTGTCTGTGCTTGTACACAATAAATTGTAATTTCTCAGTTTAACACAGTTGAGAGAAGTGTTACTAGAGAGGATACATTTCAGTGATGCAAAGGATAATATTTTGTTGGTTTCTCTAATTGCAGTTGTCCGGAAAGTAAAATAAAGCCATTAGGTCCAATGCTTTTAAATGGACTTACAAAGCTGATCAATGAATACAAAGAGGTAAGATGAAATATTCTTTACTATAGCTCTTCATGTGAATACAAGCAAAAGATAAATACCTTTATGATGGAAACTGATAAATCTTTTTTTTGGTGTTAGCTTGAGAGGCTGTCAGAGGATACATTTTAAGAATTTTTGTTGGAAGAGAATCAAATATTTTAGAATGCTACATACCAAAACTGTTTTATTTATTTAACACCTATATATATGTGCTTGGGCACCAATTGCAAAATCTCAGGAAATGATAGTGTTAATAATATAAAGAGGGGAAGCCAAAGTAGTATGCAGCTGCTCTTACTCTGGAGCACACAGGGAACTCAATGCTGGGTGTCTGTCTCATTGTGTTAAGCATATATATAGGCCTGCTTGTAACACATTCCATCCTATCTGTCCAGGGATGGATGGTATTGCTGTGGGAAGGGTGTTACCAAACAGAACTGCAAATGCCAGTCTGGCTTGATGAGGTGTTTCCAGTGCCATTTTCGGAAGTCAAACTCCCCGTGACACTCCTACATGTACCTTAGAAAGGGCTGATGTTGCAGATCATCTCTTCTGCAGCTTTGAACTTCTTGCTGCATCATTTGAACTGTTGAATGTGACCTTCTGGCCTGAGTTGACATTTGAACAGTTGGCATTTGACTTCCTGCCATTGGGAAGGAAATGAAAAAGGAGGAAGTAAGCCCATGTGTATAAATGCGCTGTATTGGTCATCCACAGGATCCATTGTGCAAACACCTTCCTTTATTTACAGCTGCTGTTCAGAGCTAGTGGAAGGTTTCTGTCCCTCTGCCACTCTTTCATGTACTTACTGAATCTCCTTATCTATCTCTCTTGAAATAAAATGTTGTTAGCTGAGACCGGAAGAGAGATTTATATTTAGCCACCATTTGCAATTTCTCTGTTCCTTGGACAAAAGTGAGCTCCCTCTGTTTCTATACAATGTTTTTATTCTTGGATAGGAGTATTTTTTGGTTTAGGGTTTTCTTTTCTATGAAAGCCTGCTTAAGCACTTTAAAGACAAGATTTAAAGTAAATGTTTATTTATAAAAGATATACTTGTATGTATTTCTGGTTTTGCTTAATTTTATTTATTGTTTTATCATTCAAGGATTCAAAACTGCTATCAATGGCATATTCAGCAGTTGGAAAGCTCTCCAGGTAACTGAAGCACCGATTAAACAATGGGACATAATTGAATAATTTTTCCAGAGTAATCTGGTAATTTACCAGCAGCAAGCTTTATGCCAAGTGTACAGTTGAGTGCATGGTGCAGAGAAAAGCACTCTTTTTGTGACAACTCCAGAGATGTAAAAGGGACTGTGTTTTTAGCTGATAGCTTCTCTAGCAGTGATTAATGGCAGCTAATTATGCACAGAATTTAAGAAATAGTTCCACATTCTGGATTGCCAGAAGTATAAATTTAAGTAACGTACAACAAAGACCAGAGGACATGAAGCTAGGCAAATGGTATGTTCAGTGATGTGCTGGTGATCTAAGTGGTTGTCTGTAAAATGTCTCGCTTTCCAAACTGTGTTAAGGGAGGGAGAATGTGCTGCTTTATGGTGGATGCGGCTAAGATGGGGCAAACTTTCTATGCTGACTCTGATTGTTTGACAATTAAAATTTGGATTGAGGGGAAAACCAATGAAATGTGAAGCATTTCAATTTGAAAAACAAAAGCTTCATGGATTAAAATATCTTGTTTCAGCCGAATGCCTCAGCTCTTTACCAAGGATATAGCACTGGTACAGCAGTTTTTTGAAGCCTTATGCAAGGTGGGTGCTGTTGGGGCTTTGGGAAATCGTTATTGTTTTCTGCCGATTTTGCTCAATTCTTGGCACTACACTCTGTAAAGTGAAAACTCTTGGTTTTGTACTGCAGGAAGATGCTGATACTAGGCTTGCCATTCAAGAGGCATTGTCTATGATGGTTGGAGCATATAGTAACTTGGAAGGAGCCCAGCGTACCCTGATGGAAGCTCTTGTAGCTTCTTATTTAATAAAGGTATTTTCAGTGGAGTGGAAATCACATACCTTAAAAGAAAAGCTATTAATTGTCTTCCTGTTTCCCAGCACTTCCTGTTAGATATTTCTGGAGCATGTCTTCCTTTCCTTACTGAATGTATTGGCCTGTCTGGGAGAAGGCAGGGTGTGTATGCTCAGATAAAATACTTTTAACATGGCTTGTTGACTGCAGGGAAGGTAACACTGCAGTTCTCTGTGTTCTGTTTAGCAAAGAAACAAATCCGTTGCAATCAGACTGTTTGTTTCTCACAGTCTCCTCCTTAGAAAACTTTGAGAAGTGGATGCTTCAAGTGTCTTCTGAAATGCTTTGGGACATTGAGAGTTTGGTAGAAAGGACCATTCACTGCTAAGTGGGGTTTCAGTGGGCTGTGTAATATAAGGCACCTGTGAACCTCTCTAGGCGCTCAGCCTGGAGACACTAGTCTAGACTAAACCACACTTCACTGACTCCTACTTTCTGAGTACCTTCTTTGTGTTCAGAATACCCCAGATTTTCAGAAAGAGTGAGTGTTGTGTACTCTGTGTTTGCATGGGTACTCAGGCTGACTGGGGTGTATGTATTTCTGGTGTAAGAGGTAATTTTCATGCTGATAACCCTTTTGCTCAAGGGATCTAGATCTCCAGGCAGCAGCTTTTTGAGACTATCTGTACTTTACAGATGGAATGACCACCTGAAGCTGATGTTTCTTTCCTACCTCTGGCTGTGCTGCTCCTGAGCATAGCTCTGTTTCTGTGGATGGATGATAATTATCAGTTTCATTTCAAAACTGCCTGGATGGAGCAGTTGTTCAAGAATTAGTGTGATTCCCCAAAGTGTGCACGTGTTTAATTAAACATTTAATTCCCCACTTGTGTATATATGAGATGTTAGCTTTTCTTTGCCCTGTCTTCCTGCCATATGATGGAGTAAGCATGAATAGTGTCTCAAAATGTCTAAACTTTTTGAATCATGTTGGTACCAGAGGACAAAACAGATGACTGATGATGTACAAGTGGTGAGTGATAGTCATTACTGCTGTCATTTAAAACTCAACCATATGTTGTTTGTATCTTTTCCCTTTAAGCCTGAAGTTCAAGTACGTCAAGTGGCTGTAAAATTTGCCAGCACAGTGTTTCCTCCAGATCATATCCCTTCCAGATACTTACTCTTGTTAGCTGCAGGAGACCCGTAAGTTGTTTTCCTTTATGAATTATCTTCATTACGTATGTATATATGTGTGTATATATATATCTGTATATGTATGTATGTTTATGCATATGTATATGTATGCATATGTACACACATGTATTTGCATTCAGGATATATTTGGATTAAATATGAATACATGTATATGTGTGTGTGTAAGTTTGCAAATAAATAACTCAAGGAAAATCAAATACGGTAATTTTAAAATTAACCTTTACACAGAGACATTCTTGACAGTTCTATGGAGAACTGTTACTGTACTCAATGATAGTCCTTAGATTGTTTTTCTTGTTTCAGATGAACTGTTGTTACTGAAGCCCTTCATGTTAATGATCAGTTGCAATTGCAGAGCTAAAATGCATTAACTGAAATCACTTTTACAGTGTCTAAAAATTATCTTTTCCTGGCAAATTCTATCAGTCTATTTTTAGCTTGTATTTGCAGAGAGTTGAGCATGCAGTTTTGAGAGTTGCCACTCTGTGCTGAGAAGTAGGTGACTCGTTAAATTATAGTAATCATTTCATTTGCAGTTTTCTGTTACTGCAGTGTAAATGGTGGGGTTTTTTTCCAGCTTATTTTAATTTCTAAGTTTTTGATGTGAGTAGCTATTGTGTAACTAAGGAAAGCTTAGCAGATCACTTGCAACAACCATCTCTCTCATTGCAGTGTCAGCACTATTTCAGGAGTAGTTATCTGCTGTTAAGTAGATAATGATAAACCTGGTAGGTGGCAGCTGAAGCTTGACTATTGGAAGTGATAGGGAGAAGTACCAGATAGGAATACAAGGATGTGGGAACCAAGAACTGGTGGTAAAACTAGAAGGGTGTAAGAGGAACAGAAGTGAGTTCATCTAGACAGTTTTGCAAAGAGCACTCCGTACTATCCCTTTTTCTTTCCCATCTCTGAAACAAACAAATCATCAAAAGTTGTAATGCAAGATTTTTTTCTCCTTCCCTTCAAAAAAAGCCCCCACATTTCATTTAAAAACTGTTCTCTCTCCCCCAGCTTCCCAACATACCTTATTGCTCATTAAAGGCCATTTGTTCTGCGCAAATAATGTCTGTTTCTCATCTTCTGTTCTGAAAGGCGGGAGGAGGTACACGGAGAAGCCCAGCGGGTACTGAGAACATTTTCTGGAAAGAATGAGAAGGAGAGTTCTGGCAAGCAGATGCCTTCCTTCCCTGAAATGGTGTATTACATTCAAGACAAGGTACAGTGCTTCTGTCACAGTAAATGACAAACAGATACCTGATGCTGAGGCATGTGATAAGTGTGATTTTGCCTTCCCCGTGTCTGTTTCCCACAGCTGCCTCAAGGAATAAAATTAGTGAAAATTACTGTGAGGACCACACATAGTATTTCATTGCTAAGTTTACCGCTTGTCATCACTTTCTGCTGGCAGTAATTGCAAGAGATCCAAGTGTTAAGTAACGAGGCAGATCTTTATTCAAAGGGAATGTTTTGCTTTCTTGCAATTTGGGCAGATGATATGTGGAACCAGGAATCCCGTGCTGGAGACTTATAATCCAGCATGTTTCACAAACACAGTTTCTGTAGGTGCAAGAAGACTACTTTTTTTTGGCCCAGTGAAAAATAATGTACATAAACCAAAAAAAGGGTCCTAGGCTAGGAAAAGAGACACAAGAACAAGTGAAGAAGTCTGATTTGTTGACTTGAAGGCTTTATTTTTCATCCTCATTGCAATTTGTGGAATAATGGCCATGTAAATAGCCTTTCATGAGTTTAGTGGAATGATATGCCAAAAACTGTGCAATTCAGTTTAGTCATAACTGTTTGTGCTGGGAGCTCATCTGGAGAAGTGTTAATATATAGTGTGTGTTACACACTTCTGTGTATAGTAGCTGTACGAGGCTTATAAGCAGTAAAGGAGATGTGGAGAGTCACTGACAGTATTTTCTCCTGTGATAGCCTACTGATTAAAAAATGTGAGAAGTATGTGATGTTGAAGCACATCTGATTTTGCAAGAGATCTGTGATAGCAGAACTCTTTGACCTAAGAGATTTGTGAAATATGTGCTCTGATGGTGTTGTACTCTGCTAGTGTACTCTGTTAGTACTCTGAAGTATTTGAAGTTCTATGAAAAAAACTTGCTTTTTGTCCAGAATCTTGGTTATTAAATAGGTATTAAAAAATCAAGAAACCAAGACTGAGTTTTAGATAAGACTCTTAAACGCCATCCCCTTGAAATTTAAAGGCCATCCCCCCGTCTTAATTTTAAGATTCTCCTTAACATTTGTAATGTCACTAAATAACTATGGATCAGTGTAGTTTAATCACTGCTGAGAAAAGCAAGAGTCCATCAGTCATGGGGGAATTAAAAATTTTTTGAGCACTTTTCAGATCTACTTTATGTGTCCTGAAGGTGTACGTAGAAATCCTGGAGGTACATGTATTTTTTTAGTTATCTCAAAGTGTGAATTTTCACATGCTATCAATAACTGTGACTTCTGAAAATGTTTGAGAAGTCTCTATGCAGTGCTTGGTACAGCTGGCTGAGATGCAAAATGACTGCATGATTTAGCATACTTCTCTCCTTCTGAAAGAAAAATATATGTGAAAGAGTAGGACCCAATCTGCTGGGTATGGGTGGGAAACTTCTTCAAGGGAGTAAGTGTGAAGTGTGAACTGTGTTCACTAGATCAGATTTTCCTTAATAATTCTGGATGTCATTGAAATCAGCATTGCAAAAGATCACAGCGTATTAAGGGGAGTGAGGATCTATTGTCTTCTGCAACTTCTGCCTTGTGTGTTTTCTCAGATAAATACAAGACTGCCTGACTGAATCGATGTGCATGTTGTCTGCTATTGTTGTGCATGTTGCCTGTTAAATATATATATACATATATACATATATATATATATGTATATTTTCTGCAACTTTTGCAGTGGGTGTCTCTGAAAACCTCCTGTTTGGATGTTTTTCTGCTGGTATATTCATGCTTGTCAAAGCTAACATTTACATGGAAAGGAGTTGCTCACTTGCTGCTGCAGCCTTCGACATAGCAGGTAGAGAGACTCCCTCTAAGTCTCTCTCAGTCTGAGAGACTCCCTGGGCTTGGCTGGCACAGCACAAGGCACCCGTCTCCCAGTACTGGGGAAGCCTGACTGCTCTGCAACATCTCCAGGCAGAGCTGCCATCTTTAAGCTTTCTGGCTGCCTATCGAGCGAAGCCTCAGAGTTTGGAGATTTGTGGGGTACTTTGTGTTTATATTCTAAAGTGCATCTTTGTTTCTTGAAAGGAAGAAAGAATGTTGTACTCCTTCAGCCTCCCCTACTATTCCCTCTCACGCATTCAGAGTTTCTACTTTCTCAGTTGATCAGGATGTAAAGTAGATTGACCTGATAATTACCAAGTGCACTGTGCCCTTTTTGTTAGAGAGCTGTTACACATTTTCAGTTGCTAAGCAGAGGATTAACACAGTCACATCAGCAAAATTTCACTGACCTTTCCAACATCTCTACTGTTGTGCATCTGAATGTTCCACTCTTAATATACTCTGTTGTTTAGGCCTCTCACCGAATGAAAACCCCAGCTAAATATATGACTGGAACTGCAGCGTTGCCTTTTAATCCTGCCACGTTTGGAGAGGTAATTGTCTGAATTTACTTCCTCAGATATGTGTACCATTATTTATCTAGAGGACAGTGTAAGACACTAACAGCTACCATAAGTCACTATACATTCTAAAATTCTTTTAAACAGATGTTGGGATTAACTCTCCATCCTTTGTTCTTAAACAACAGTCTGAACAGGATTTTCACAAGGGGTTGGAAGGAATGTTCACAAGAGGGTTGCTCCACTGCTCTGCAGCACATCTATTAGAATAGCATTGGATATTAGACAGTCAGTCTTGGGCAGAGGTACCAGTATGTTCCTTGAGGCTAGTTTTTTCCGACAGAATCCCAGGCTTCAGTGATCTGTAGACACAAACGGAGATGGGAAGCAGGATCTGTGTTACCAGTGTGTTGGGTTGTATTTGTACAAATTGCCAAATTGGTATAGGGTGCAGGCTGAACTGCCTGCAAGGAGCTTGCACCAGCTGATGATAAACCAAAAGTCTGCATATGATTTTATCTTTAAAGAATGATGGAGGGTTATCTGTTTACACAGGCATATTGCAGAAACTGGTCCTAAGATCTGTTACACTTTATGTTTGTTCCTGTTTCTACACTGACTCTTCAGTCTAGATTTGATTAAAGGAAAGATTATCTAGTTCAGGTTACATTGAATGCAGCATATTCCTTGCTCTTTTGTCTTCTATGTGGGTTTTCAAGTGCTCATGCACTCAGGATCCTGTGTTTTTATCTTCTCTACTTAGATAGTTCTGTATCTGCGGATGTGTCTTGCTCACAGTGCTGGTGTGGTGCCAACCTCACAGAGCTTGGCAGATATGCAAGATCATGCTCCAGCCATTGGACGTTACATAAGAAACCTCATGTCTGGCAACCACATATCTTTCTCTTCCTCCTCCTCCTCCTCCACCTCTTCAAAAAATGCAGAAACCAACCCTGTACATATATATATTGGCCTTCTTCAGCAGCTCTTAGCTGGTGTTGGAGGTAAGAAGCTGTGTACAGCAGCATCCTGAACAAACAAATATGGTCTCTTGCTAGAAATGAGTTGTCCAGTGCTTTGAACTTGGCTTCAACAATCTCATGGAGTTGAAACATGCACTATATACTATTTGGTTCAAACTTGTTTTCTTCTGTGCTGTTGTGTAGGTGGGAAAAAGCTGGGCTGTAAAATGGCAGCATCAGTTGATATAATAGTGTAAAATTGTAAAGCCATTCTGTATAACAGCTTCCTCACCAGTGAATGCTGTGTCTCCCTCACTATAATAGCCTATCTGTAACAAGTGTAGTCTAAAACACTTGAATGAGTTTAGAACAAATTGCTACCAGAGTATTTGCTTTTGTTAGTTTCCCTAATATGTCTGAAAATATTATACCCTATTATTCTGTGTTGTTTGTTATCCGTAGTGAATTACAAATAAATGCCTTAAATGCCTGATACTTCTTTACCTCTTTTTATCACTGAATGTTAGATTATTGTAAATACTGGAGTTGTTTAATAACCTTAATTATTCTAACTTGTTCTTTAATTATTGTTTAGGTTTGCCTGTCATGTATTGTCTTCTAGAAGTTGTTTCAGTGTATCCAGAAAAACTAGCCACCAGATTTGTAGACAAAATGGATTGGATTAAGGTATAGTGAAACCCTTTTTTTTGGGGTGGACGGGATTTGGCATTAGCAAAATCTGGCATATTTCACATAGTGAAGCAGAGTATTATTTCCAAGCATGCACTTGATTTTAAATCTGATGTTTCTGCTCAGTCAACACTTCATGAAATGTTACATGTACCAGGATGGGGAAAATTATTCTTTGGTTCCTTTCTATTACTGAGTTTGTTCATAGACTTACATGCTCTAGGTAGTCTGTTATCTATCCTGTTGGTGTAATCATCCTTTTTTTTCTCTCCAAAACAAAACTGAAGACAAAATTCTGCACATTTTTTAAGAAATTGTTGAACAATGTGAATGTTTCAGTGGAAGGATGTGAATGACATCTCAGAAGATGAGATTAGTTCCCTAATTGTTTTAGAGGCCTTTCTGTGGAGATTTTTTTATTCTATTTATTGGCCCCAGACAGAAAAAACTACATACACTGAAGTCTGCTTGGGAATAAGCCAAAAGGAATTCTGCTTTCCCTAGATTCTTTTCTCAGGCAACTCCCTGCTTTTTCATTATTTGCCTCAAACATCCAAGACTTTTGAAGGTCTTACAAGTTGCCATTGCTTTCACAAGGTCAGTCTGGCAGGTTAAAAGGTCAAGATTAGGCAAGGTTTAAAAAAAAATTAGAATGTACTCTAATGTTCCTCCTGATGATATGTGCGCTGCATTGCACTGTATGCAGTTTATCACTTCTTGTTTATGTGCAGGTATGAATCACACAGGAGAGTACTTGGAAACATTCCTCTTTTCAATATTCCTCGTCATTTGTAGAAAACCCTTCTTTGTCTTTGGCCTGGTGTCCATTTGCAAAATTAAGCTTTTAGGGGTGGTTATTGATTGTACTGACTTTCAGAAATACTATTGTAAGTCATCTTTCATGTGTTTTTGCCTTGCCAAGTGAAGCAAACAGGTTGAGGGCTTTGTTAGAAGTAAGATACGTGATCTGATACTAGTTCGGAGTTGAAGTTAACATCACATTTTATGAGCCTGACAGATCATTTCTTGTTTCTTTGCTTGGCTCATTTTGGTTTCTTTGTGGTGGCTCAAGGCATTCAAAGATTTGGGTATGAATTTTCCATGGGAGTGTATTGCAATTATGCATCAAATTACTGGTAGAGGTAAGATTATATTGTAACAAATTACCCGAGGTTTCAAAAATTCAACTTTTTAACAATTTATTTAGACAATACAATCTCAGATACAGAGTGGATAATTTGGCATTGAGAACTGTGATCTGTGCTTTCCTGGACACTTTTGTTTTTTTGCTCATGATTGGATTTAAATGATTAACCCTCTTTAAGGTTTTTTTCCCTTTGACTAATAAGAAGAGTATGGAAGCCTCCAGCAGCTCAAGGGAAATAGTGGTTTAGGATGTGCACTTTTTTAGTGCAGGATGACTGCAAAACCTGGAAGCTCTTAGCTGAAGACAAAAATTGGCCAGGAATTCATTCTGTGTTTTGACGAAGAGCTGGTGGGTGGCCGTCTTGTGGCTAGTGGCCTTCTTCCGCCAAAATGCTGAGTGTGTAATGAATGCTTTGCTGAATTGAGGGCTTTGTTCCTTATTAAGTGATGATGCTGTTGGTTTAAAGAGTGGTTTTTGAGTTAAGAACTATTTATGTATCTCCCTGACAGTTGTCTTTCTGTGTTGAAGCTCTTTATGAACAGACTGGGTAAGAAGCTACTTCCATATTTCATGGTTTGGTTTTTTAACTTCCACAGAGCCTGATGAACACTAACAAAGAGGAAATGCGCGAGCTTGCAGCCCTGTTTTATTCTGTAGTATTGTCAACTATGTCTGGAGATGAGCTTAAGGCATCCTTGGAGCAGCTGATCAAGATGACAAAAGACAACCATGTAACTACTTTTCTTTGTCTGCTTCTTGTTTTTTCTCGTGTCATGTAACTGATAGGATATTGAATTCACAGTGTGTCCAGGATGTATTAACCTTAATCTGGGTGTAAAATTAACTAATTGACTTCAAGTTGGATGGTGAGAAGGGATTTTTGTTGTAGGTTAGTGCAACAGATCTTTAAATAAGTTAATCCCTGATGCTGTTGTTGTTAAGGCCAGTAGAAGGATTTCCTGGAGATATGTCCCAAGCAAAGCATCATCATGTATGGAACCAGTTTTAGCCAGTTAAATAGCCACATCCCATTGAGTGGTAATAGGTCACACTGCCTACCTCAAACAGTTTACCAGTTCCTTATTCTTGAGCATCCAGAGATACCCACAGAATGAAGAAAATGTTTAACCTGTTAAATGTTTGGCTCATCCCCTCCTGAGCCATAGCTGCCTCCTGGGTCCTCACTGCCTCAGGGTCTCGTGCTGTGTGAGGGCTGTGCCATCTTCCCTCTCACCCCACATGGACTGCTCAGCAGCCCTCCACAGCTATGTCTTTCCTTGCTGGGTTTGCCTGCCTCCCCTCCTCCAGCAGCTTCTTTCCCCTCCCGTTATCCTTATTTCTCCATTTTGCTGCTGCAAGCATGGAAGAAGAGTCCTGAAAACAAATTGGTCAGGTTTCTGTGCTGCTGTGTCTTGAATCCTGCGAAGGAGGGAAAGGAGTAGCATTTCTAGGTTCTATTTCCCCAAAATGGTTTTATATCAGTCTCTCTGAAGGACTTAATGGGCCACAATTTTACATCGCAGGTAACAGGCTGACAAGAAGTGCTGATTGCTTTATGTTGTAGTTAACAAACATCATTTATTTTGAATCTGTGAAAGCTCTGCCCAGGAGCCAAAGCTATGTCATTGTTCAGTTTTGTGTAGGGCACAGCCCCTGCAGTCACAAAGCCAGCACAAATGGGTCCCAACCCTCCACTGCTGCTTTCAACCCCACTCACCTATGTGAACTGTAAAAGGAAGAAAAAGCAGGGTGTTCCCATGCTTTTGTGAGTCTGAGTCAGATAGAGTTCTGGCTTGCTGCTGCTGTACAAAACCACTTGAATTTGTACAGCTAGGGGTGGTGGTGGTCTTAGTGTCTCAGTAAGAACTGGTAGTGTGGATGGATAGCTAAAGTGGAGGTGGGGGAGGGACCCACCTTCGCTGGCTTTGCTGCAGTGAGACCACATCAAGAAACGGTCCCTGGTGCCCAAGCTAGATTGAGGATCCCATTCTGGCAGCACAATTGCACTGGTGCAACTTTTTTTAGTGTTGTGTTGAAAAATAAGAGACATAAACTAATCCAAGCTTAAGCCCCTCATCCTTCCCTTGGGTTTTTTTTAACATTTAGGTAACATTTGAGTCTCACAGACTTGTTTCTGCACAAAATCCTACAGGTGAATTTTGCTAGAATTCACCTGTAGGAATAAGCATGGTTATTAAATAGTTCTAACACCAAATCGGCATTGGAGAAATGAGTATTCTTGACATTTAATTGTAATAATTAGGTTTTGCGATTTGTAGCCTGCCAAACTGTGTAGAGGCATTGCCTTCAGCATAGGCCAGGTGTGTTCTCATTCTTAGCAATGCAAATCTAGAGCAATTCCCCTCTACTGCTTTTTACCAAAGGTTGCATTTTGTCCCCTTAGTCTGAGTATGTCCGGTTTTTAAGTAGAGACAATGTAGTTTGTTTTTTTTTTTTCAGCCTAGCTACCAAAGGGTAGCTTTAGGAATGTGAGTGCTGGTGATAAATCCATAACCTGTCCTCCTTAATCTCTTTTAAGTTTTGTTAATTAATCTTAAAGAACTCCATTCATCAGAGAGCGCTAACAATATCAAACTCTCTGTTGTTTTATTGTGTGTTAGAGCTCTGCATTTTTCAGGGTGCCTTCTCATCTGGTTTGTCCATATGTGTTTTTAAATCAGTGCTTTGTGTCAAGTGTTACTTACTTTGAAAATGAGATTTTTTGCACCGTTGGTGTTTTCTGTAGAGCCCGGAGGTCCAACATGGATCCTTGCTGGCTTTGGGATTTACAGTAGGAAGGTACTTGGCCAAAGGGAAAATCAGAACAATGGAGCTACATGACATAGAACAACCAAACACTACAGTCATGCCGGAACAAGAACAACTTATAAAGTCGACAACAGAGACAATAGGTAACTTCCTGCCTAAGACTTTGCTGCATGTAAAAGTTGTTTTTTCCAATTCACCCCAGGCTGAGGATTTTTCTGATATACTCAGCCCATAAATAGTGTAATCTTGAGTTCAGTTTTTGTGATAGAATTTACAGCCTGTAAGAATGTAATCTGATTGGATGTATGGATATTTCAACAAAACCTAGGTGGACTTTGTAACTTACAGACCAACACAGCACAATCAGGAGTGGTGTCACTACCTAGGTTCCTCTCAATGTCTCCTTTCACTTGGATTTCTTTTTTTTTCTAGTGTAATTCTTTCTACCAACTGTAGAGGAGATAAATGCTTTGCTCCTTGCATGGGTAAAATACAAATGCCTGCCCACTGCTATAAATAGCAATAATATGAAATTTGAATAATCCTGTTTTGCTTTTTCCTGTAGGCTCTTTTCTGGACAGCACCTCTCCCTTCCTCGTGGTGGGGGCTTGTACAGCTCTTGGAGAGATTGGCAGGAATGGCCCCTTGCCAATCCCTAATGAAGGAACAGGATTTACAAAACTGCAACTTGTTGAAAACTTATTGGCCCGAATCCCTTCCAGCAAGGAAACGAATAAGGCAGGATTTTTGTAGTATTGTTATGATTCCTGTTCATTTCTTGAATACTAGCTAGGTATAAGTATTACCTGACATGCTCAGCCTCATTTTTTTAAGGAATTAGGCTTTTTGTTGGCATTAGTGGGTTGCTTAGGGTCAGGGTCTTTCTAATATTGTCTGGCACTGATCATTTGTGCTTTCTATAGTCATAAGTAGGGACTTCAGGGATGAAAATATGAATAGTCATAATTTTAATTAAAGAAAAATGGGAGTATCTTCTTTTATCTGCACATAATCCTCAAAGGTAACAGGACATTTGTTCTGATACGCTTTGGAAGAGAGGTGCACTGATTGATCTAATAAGCCACTTGCATATCTAACTTCTGGTACCTTTAGTGAAACTTCATGAAAGGTGAGAAATAGTGGGTGTAAAGTGCATCTTTTGGACTTAAAGGAAGATTATATGATACTGTTATTTTTTGTTTGTATTTAAGATGAAGGAACGAGCAATACAAACATTAGGTTACTTCCCAGTGGGAGATGAAGATTTTCCCCACCAGAAGCTACTGCTGCAGGGTTTAATGGATTCTGTGGAGGTGAGAGACTATCAATGTATTATCCTTTATACTACAGTGTGTATTTCTCTTTGGATGCTTTTTATGTACTATAGAGCCAGGTTTACAAAGGGAGTTGTCTTCTTGTAATAATGCCTGTGCATTTTTTAAAACTGCATTGAAATAGAGAGCAGAGATACTTTGGTCTGATAAAATGTTTTATACCACAGTTTAAAAACTTACGAGTCCAGGTGTCTGCCTCAGTCTGAGACAGATATTCATTCTCCTACAGGAGGCTTATAGGTTTTTTTGCACACTGTATGTATAAAATCTCCAGAGCTTATAGTAATGAAGCCTTAGGCCTGTACTTTGACCTTAAAAAGTACCCTGAAAGTAGGTAGCATACATACACTTTTTAAATCTGAACTGCATCAGCTAATACAACTCACTTGAATTAGAAGTTTATAGGAATATATGTATCTCTTGTCCATCTAAATACATCATTGTAGTGCACTGCATTCTTTCACAGTACTTAGAGCTTCTACACTTATTGCAGTATGCTAGATAACAAAATGAAATAAAAGGAACTCTTTTAGTGTTCATTTACAGGTTGTTTTACCTTTTCTCCTTGCTGATATTGACATAGGATTTTGCATTGTAGAAGTGGCTGTTGAGTGTC
Source organism: Dasyornis broadbenti (assembly GCA_013397935.1). Classification (NCBI taxonomy): domain Eukaryota; kingdom Metazoa; phylum Chordata; class Aves; order Passeriformes; family Dasyornithidae; genus Dasyornis; species Dasyornis broadbenti. Next base: position 478,078 of record VZRN01006399.1, on the reverse strand, counting down.
AGACAGTCACGCTTTGCTCAGTCCTCCAATGTGATGTGATCAAACAAGCAAGAACCATAGAATTATAGAATGGTTTGGGTTGAAAGGGACCTTAAAAGTGGTCTAGTTCCAGCCTCTCTGCTGTGGGCAGGGGCACTTCACAGTAGACCAAGTTGCTCAAAATCCCATCCAACTTGACCTTGAACAGTGCCAAGGTTGGGGCATCCACAGCTTCTGTGGGCAGCCTCTTCCAGTGCCTCACCACCTTCACAGTAAAGAATTTCTTCCTAATATCTCATCTAGACCAACTCTCAGTTTGAAGCCATTAACCACTTGTCCTATCACTATACTTAGAATACTGAGAATACTGAGAATACACAATATCCATACATCAAAAGATGTTTCTGAGTGCCATGTTTTTTCCCCTCCAACTGCATTGGAACATTGCAACTTTCTTTATAAAATATGTACTTGAAAAAAAAAATTTATCTTAGCTTGCAGGAATCTAAGGGTTTAATTCTCTAAGTGCTTGAGCATTTTGTGCTTCTGAAGCATAAGGAAAGCAGTCTAGAAGGTACTCAGCAGGTATGGAAGTCAGTTCTTACAACATAAGATTCATCATAAATAATGGAAAGAAAGTGGCATATCCTGTTCCTGAAGGCTCAGAGAATAGTGTAAGGAGGACAGTGAAGCAAAACAAGTACCATCTGAATTCTTTTAATGTGAAAAACAGATTTCTGCATCTTTTAAGAGATCTGCTTCTGGATGGAATTACAGGAGACTCTTTCAGTACTACATAATTTAATAAAGCCATAGTAATTTTCACTTACCTCTAGCAGCCACATTCTGACTTTGTTTTATTTTCATTCTGTCTATCCAATTCTTATTTTTTACCAAATTGAACTTCCGCAGAGACTAGTGAATACTTTGTAGAAGGTATGCTTTAAAAAAAGGGTGGAAATTTTAGCTTTTATCATTCAATTTGGACAGTTTGACATTGCCTCGTTTTCTGTCAACTTCAGTGGGTCTGATGTGCCATGTAGTCTCAGAAGCTCACCAAAAGCATGATGTTGCTGTAAATTGATGCCGAAAATTAGGGCTGGGAAAAGAGACTGTGGGTTTGTGGATTAAGTGCCAGAAGTTTTGGTGTGTGTTTAATTACACTGTCAGTGATGCTCTGATGTGTTTTTCAGGCTAAACAAATAGAGCTGCAGTTCACTGTTGGTGAAGCTATTACCAGTGCTGCCATTGGAACCAGCTCAGTGGCTGCACGGGATGCATGGACGGTCACAGAGGAGGAATATATCCCCCCTTCAGGTAGGCCTTCCTAATGTTAGGGTCTGGGTTGGGAAATGTCTGGGTTGGGAAAGCCCATAACACTGGGCTCCATAATGTCATTTCTGTGGTGTTTGCTTTATAACAGTACACTCAAGAGATGTTTTGTGTTTGTACTTATGTACAGGTTGGTTCAGTTCTGCTCAGACAGCAGAAGGCATTATTTCATAGGCTGTTTAAATAGTTTCTTATGTAATTCATTACCAGTTGACTCTGTATGTTTGTTTTTTCTTTTCTGTTTGCCATGTTGAGTTAGTTTTGTGTTTTAATACACAAACCTTTTAAAATACCATTTTGAAGCCTGAACAGGAACATAGGGTTATAAAATTAAATTGCAAGTGTTTTCCAACAACTTGAAGTGATACGATTAAGTGAAATCTACATGCAGTAAATGCAGAAATTCTATTTAAGGACTAAGTTTCTGTGCTCATTGAAATACAAGTGTGACAAAATGCTGGCTACAAATCAGGGAACTATTTGAATATCACCCTCAGACCTGCAAACACATTTTAATTTTGTGAGAATGGTCTTAGATGTATAGTGTACACAAAGCTGAGCATGTAGTAGAAATCAATCCCTGACAATGCTCCAGAAATTTAGAGTCTTAACAAAAAAAAAAAAATAGTGCCTTGAGTTTTAGGCAGTGTGAATGATACCTCTTCTTAGCTAGAGGCTCTGAAATATGTTCATGAAAGGTTAGAAGGACTCTGTATTTCTACTATTTATTCTACTGCTTTTACTTTCCCTGTGTCTCCAGTGACTTCCCAAATGAGCAGAGATTAAGCTGTCTCCTGAGTACTCTTGGGTTTATTAGGTTTTTTATTATTTTGACATTAAAATGAGTGTGGACAATGCTCAATGCTCCTCCCCTTCCCCTTTATTTTTTTCATATAGATTTGAAAGTGAATGATGTGGTTCCCTGGGTCCTAGACCTTATATTGAACAAGCATATCATCAGTCCCAACCCACATGTTAGGCAGGCAGCTTGCATCTGGCTTCTGTCGTTGGTGAAGAAGCTGAGCACCCACAAAGCAATTAAGGTAAGAAATACACCTTTTCCTAACACTGGGTCCTTGTCCCTGTTTTTGTTTCTCACCTTGTTTCTGCCCCTTCCTTCCTCTTCATTTCTATTGATACTTAGGAGCAGTTATGATATGCTTCATGTACTGTGTATTTTTGGTACATTTTATGAAAACTTTATATTTACGTGCTTGTCTGTAATGAGAGAAAGTGAAAAGTCCTTTACAAGGACTAAATAAAACATTGCAAACCAAAATGCCCTCTATTTGTGTAGAGGTACTATGGACTGTGATGGGACAAGGTGGTTTGCAAATGTAAGCTGTTAGATATAAAATCTTTCCACATACTGCACTCATCTAAACAGTGCACCTTGTAAGGAGGTGGCAAGACCCACCAGTTTGGGGGTGAAGAAAGTCCCATCTGGCTGCAAGCCAGATTTACGATGCATTGCTGCCTTGTATTAAACAAGGAAAATAAAATATGTGGTTTACTAATGGCATGGTGTATGTACATGGTGGGCTGGACAATTAACTGTTATCTACAAAATGCCAGTCAGGCTGTTACTTCTATGTCTGGAAAGAAGGGAGGTTCTTGTCATAGGTGCAGCTCAAATCGGTAACTCTGTTGATACAGTAGTCTCTCTTTATATGTTGAAAACTTGACTGGAGACCAAAGGATCCAAAATAATATCCTTTTTTCTTACCTTACAGTCTCATCTCAAGGATATTCAAAGTGCGTTTGTTTCAATTCTGTCAGATAGTGATGGTAAGTACTACCACATATTAAAGAGTTGTGTCTTTTGGTGGGCATTCAGCAAACTGGAGGGAGTCTTTGAACAAGCAGTCAATTACACTCTTCTCAGTTGGCATTAAAAAATGACTGTAGAAACTTCCAATTTCTTATGTTAATAGGAATTACTTCATTTCTAGATCTCACATGCAGATATAAGAAGCACAACGTTTTTGTGCATTTTGCTAAAAAGCACACTGCATTTGCCCCTTCAGATTGTAGTAACAGAAGTGGTTACTTGTGTTCTATTTTGGGCAGCAGGATGTATAGCACAGAGTTCTGTATGGACAGGAACTCTTGAGATCTCTTCAGGCTAGCACAGTTTGGCTTACAGCTCTACCTGTGGCAGCTAGTGGAAAGAGTGGCATCCAACAGCCTATGAAAAAGCTCACTGAAGCTGAAGAGAGTATTACCGCAAATGATGCTGGATTTCAGGTGCCACTAGCATATCAGAATACCTATGGCTCTTGAAACTCTTCCTGCTGTTTCAAAACTTGCAGATATTTATGTGAAGATGTCACCTAATTTGATACGGTTCATGCCTTCAGAACAAATTGCTACTTCAGGGTACAAAGTTTGTGTCTTGACAGACTAGATCTGCACTGAAATGGAGAGCTGTGAATCGCAGCATAGAGCTATTTGTTACGTCCTAATTTTTGTTGAACCTTGCTTTTGAAATTTGTGTACTGCTTACAGTTACAGTTACATGCTTATCTTGAATTTTATCTGGTAAAATCTCTTGCAGAGCTTAGTCAAGATGTTGCTTCAAAAGGGCTTGGGCTGATATATGAACTAGGAAGTGAACAGGATCAGCAAGAGCTAGTCACTACGCTCGTTGATACCCTTATGACTGGGAAAAGGTACAGTGAACTCTGAACACAGTGACAGAGTACTTAGAGTTATGTATCTGATGGGAATAAAAATGTGCCTCTTTCTTGTGTGGAAAGAAATGTTTTGGGACCAAGGGCAAGCCAGTATCCATTCCCAGAGACTTTTCTTAATTCAGCTTAGAGCATTTTATGACTGAAGTTGTTCCCTTTTTGTTCCATTCAAAAAGCTTCAAAATAATGTGTCAGTCCTGATTCAGGCAGTTTAAACGTGTTGGGACTTGGTTAGATTTGCTACTTGCTGCATTGCGTAATTGCAGAGAAGAATGACCACTTGCAGCAGCTCTGCACATTGTGAATGTTGCAGAAGTGAGGACTTGCTTGTGCTGAAAAGTACCTCTTGCTGAGCAAGTGTTACTAATGCTCACTTGTCAGCTTTAGTGTGAATAAAAGCTGGTCTTACAAGACTCATGGCTAGAGATTGTGTTGGTCAGTGTTGGAAATGCTCTTTAATAGCCTTGTCCTGTCTAACCTGGTGTGGATTTGGCCACTGAATGATAAAAATGTAGGCTTGGAATGTAGGGATTCAATGGTGGTAAGCAGGAAGAAATGAGATGAATGGAAATAGTATTTTTTCATTTTGAAATAAAGATTTGCTATCCATTATATGGCTTATGTCTGGGCAGAACTAAAAAACCATTATTCAGTATTTTGACATTCTACCTTCTGACTACACAGCAAAACTCTCTCTGCAGTGTCTCCCTAACATTACATGTGATACAGGTTAATGACATTCTTTGCAGTGTGCGTAGCTTTGCACACCTCTATGTTTTTGTGGGATTGAAACTGAAAAAAAATGTGAAGTTGCTCAGTTAGTAGAGCTAAACAAATTACCTGTTCTGTAGTGTGTAGTCTAATCAAGTGTAGAGTTTGGTAAAGCTAATACTGGACCTCCTTTCTATCAGAGCAAAACATGAGATGACTGGAGAAACCGTGGTATTTCAGGGAGGTCTGAGTAAAACCCCAGATGGGTAAGTTTATTGACAGTCTCAATGACAGAGATACAGTCAGTGCTGAAACAGAATTTCCTTACAAATCTGCTTCCTGAGCTTTTTGTTCCTTCTTGTTCTCTAAGCTACCATAACTATTTCGTTGTGACACAGATGGGCTACTGTTATGATCCGATTATTAGGTTCCTAGAAATACCCCTGCCTGAATTAAGATGCTAACGAGACCATATGCCAGTCAATAGTATGGGGTTTATTTGGTAGTAAATTTGAGAGACAGAGAGAGAGAGAGAGAGGGAAAAGAGAGAAAGAAGTAGGAAAAGAGATGGGGGGGGGACAGAAAGAGAGTTACAGAGACAGAATGAAAGAATATCACCATCCGTGGATCCCAGCGATGTTGTATTGATCCTCTCCTGCCAATCTTCTTGGCAGTGATGGTCCCCCCACAGGCGTAGAATCCCATGGGTTAATATACCTTTAAGCCAGATGACCATGTTCGGGCATGTCCCCCTGGGGCAGGCGGGAGCAGTCTGTCACAGCAGACTCTGGATCTGTTGCACCACGAGCAAGCCCGTGGATGTGCCCTTTGGGGCTGGGGGTTTCCACAGCTCGGGCCAGTCTGTGTAAGGGAGGATGGGCGTTTCCGCACACCTGAAACCTCCTCCCCTGCCCTCGGTTGGGGGGACAGGTCTGTGTAAACCCGGCTTTTGTGAGCTGTGCTCCTCCCCCAGCCCAAACTCAGCCAGGGATGAGTGAACAATGGGTCTAATTAGCAGCCTGACTTTCAGTCCAAAGGCCCAGTCTTCAGGGGGGTTTTTTTGATTGTAGTTCTTTATAAGACTTTGTATCAATGTTTGAGGCATTAACTATTTTCAGTCTCTGACAGCTACTCACCTTTCTCTGCCTGCTTTAGGGTGTGAATTGAAAAGAGCTTTAGGTACTGTAGCATTTGTATACCTAAAAATAGCAACACTGATGTCCCTTTCTGCTTTTCAAAGTCAAGGTCTTTCTACCTACAAGGAGCTTTGTTCACTGGCAAGTGACCTCAATCAGCCAGACCTGGTGTACAAATTCATGAATCTGGCCAACCATCATGCCATGTGGAATTCTCGGAAGGTAACGGTCTGCTTTCATACAACTTCCATTCACACGGTGAACTCTGGACACAAAACTGCATTTCTCTAGCTCTGGTTGTATGTTTTATGGATCACTGCATGTGGAGGGTGTTGATGCTTTGGTATCACTCCAAGGCAAATTTAGCAGCCTGAGAAAAAAATTTAGGGTTACTTGAAATTCTTACAACAAAACTTAGGTATCAGATTGTTCATAAAATCCTACATGCCCCTCCGAATCAGCTGAGATCCTTTCATTTTTTGAATGTGCTTGGAAAGACAGGTCTTAATGTGTTCAAGCGGTGATAATGTTTTCAAAACTGGATGAATTTTTGGATGCCAAAGAAAGTGACCTTCGTTATCTAGAGAGGCAGAACAAAAAGTAATCAGCAACAAGTTGCTAAAAAGCAACTTGTCAAAAGTATCCCTTTTTAACTCAAGTTTTGATATTTTAAAGCAGCTGAGAGATTTAGCAAAGTCAAAATACTATTGGATCCACTTCCAGATGAAAAAAGGAACATCATAAGTTTGAAGATTTAAGTCTGCTGTTCAGAACATTGATGGGGGGACCCTTTTCAATGGCTTTACAGAAGCACGGAAGAACTTGTTTTGAGTCTCTGAGAACACCACTTAGTGCAAAAAACAATCCCCATCTTTAACTTTCATCCAGAGTTTGACAAGTGAGCACATCTCTCAAGACTTCTGTCTTTGCACTAGAAAAAAAAAAAAAGCACAGGAGCATAGTTAAGTTTCTAATCCTTGTGGAATTTCTGCAGCCAGGATGAGTCAAGAAAATCCACCCAGAAGGTGTGGGTTGAGCTTTGGCATTTGAAGAATTTGCAGAATATTTTAAGTTGAAGGGGGCATCTGGAAGTCTGTGCTCTAAACCCCCCACAAGAGCTAGACACAGCACGCTGTTCAGGGCCTTGCAGGCAATGCCTCCCTTTTCCTTATGCTTTCTTCAACTTCTTGCTTTTCATGGCAGTGGTCATAATTGAAAGTGTGTTTTTACTGCTGTTTTCTAGATTAACCCAGACAACACATCCTGTCCTGTGAAGTCCCTAGTGTGGGCTTTGAGTGGCAGCTTTTGACACTACATGTCAGAAAACATGAAGCCATTAGAGGCAGTCACTGCACTGCCTTCATTGAGTAATTTCTTCTTGGACTATCCTGCCAAATCTCATGGGACTTCACAGGCAAGCAGCAGTTCCACTCTATTAGAATTGACAGTGGAGCTGACAGTGTTGGAGAAAGAAAAGATCATAGAAGAATAGTTAAATTTAAAGTAAATGTGGACAGATGCAAAATTATAATCCCCAGAAATTTCAGGTTTTAGGAAATAAGGTGGAGTTATTTTGTTTTCAGTTTTTCAGTGTCTAAGTTATCTAATTCTTCTAAATGCTGCAGTGTTGTAAGGAAGCAGTCACCCACCTCACCAGTTTTGCTAAGACAAAATCTCTTTTGGAAGAACCTATTTAAATCTTCATAGTTTTAATTCACCAGTACTGCTTCTGCAAATGATATCAGTCAGTACCTTGAAATAAAGGTTGGAAAGAAGAAAGTTTTGAAGTAGTATGTTGCCCGCTGGGTGTGACTGTATGCTTGAGATCATTGTGGTACTGTAGCAGTGAGGATGGGCTAGTTCTAGTACCATTCCAGTCCTTTGGATTTAGTCTAAATCTGAACTATATCAGTCAAGTTTGCCCTTGACTATGGTGTGTCTAGGAGCAATAAACGAGCAAGTAAGCAATATTTCAACAAATACTATTTTGTTGTAATTTCAGGGAGCAGCTTTTGGTTTCAATGTGATAGCTGCCAAGGCTGGAGAGCAACTGGCTCCATTTTTGCCCCAGCTTCTTCCCCGGCTCTACCGTTACCAGTTTGACCCCAATCTGGGCATTCGACAGGCAATGACCAGCATTTGGAATGCACTGGTCACTGACAAGTCAATGGTGAGTGACCAGCAAAGTGTGTCGTGGGGGTTTGCCAGCAGTATATCAGAGATCCTTATGGGGTAGGTGCATTTTGTGAAAGGAGGGGCTGTGCAGGAAGGGATGAGGTACTGTCCTGGAAGGGAGATGTTTGCATCCATGCGTGAGCTGGGGCTTGGACAGAGGTTTTGCACTGTCTCTCCTATGTGAAAGGATATTACAGACCTTGTTTGTGCAGCCAGTGTTAAAATTTATTCTTTACTAAAATGAGGTCTTTCAACTTCGATATTGCTCCCATACTGTTTATGAGAAGCTCTTTAGGAATCCTTATGGCCTAACATGCCTTCCCAAAACAAGAGTTATCTAAATATAATTCCTCTGTTTTTATGTGGGAGGAAGCCTATGGAAGGAGGCTATTCCATCAGTTTGAGGAGAGCTCCTCCCAGGTGTATTTCAGGGATAAGTGATTTTCATGAGAGGCCCTTGCTCTGGTTCTGCAAGGCTTAGATTTGAGTTTGCAATCTTTTCTCGTGGGAAAGCTGATCTTAATGTGAAGTCATTCATTCTGATCTTTCATCAAAGCACAACTGCTTCTCGAGTAAACATGTTTGGTATTGCATTTTAACAGTTCAGTTGATAAAGGCATTAGGGAACTTTTCTTGTCATGTCTTTCACAATATTAAGGACTCAAGCAGTGCAGAGAAAGGCATGTCTAAAGCACAGTCAAGAGAAAGTTTGCACAGCGTGGGCAAACAGTTCATCTGATGTGGATGAGAGCAGGTTGTATTGTTCAAAAGGACTTCTTTTACAGACTAAAGGACAAGGATGCATAGCCATGCTTGTTTCATGATTTTTCCTTTTTTTAATAATAGGTTGATAAATACCTGAAGGAAATTCTTGAGGATTTGATCAGTAACCTAACCAGCAGTCTCTGGAGGATCAGGGAATCCAGGTATTGCTAGGAAAAGTATTAGATTTGTCTTTGAACTTGGTTTTTTCTCTTCTTCATCATGAACTTATTAACCTGAAGAAGATGAGAGGGGAAAGAGGGCACGTCCTTTCATCAGAGAAGAGCCCAGCCTTGTAGCCTGCCCTTGGAAGTATGATACAATCTTGAAGCTATTTGCTTGAAATTTTTTATTGCATGTAGCTTGATACAGAACAATGTTCTCTGAAGAATGAGTTTTCTGGTTACTAGTTCCTGCCTATTTCTGAATCTGAAATACTTGTTTCTTTTAGAAAACCTTGTCAATCTGATTATGTGTACTTGGCAGCAGGATGCCGTTTTTAATAAACTGCTTTTTATTTGTAATGGTTTGTAGCTATGCTTACTGAAAATCATAATTTCAATTCCATACTTTATACCATTTTGGTTTCTTCCTAACCTTTGCTTAAAGAATACTAAAACAATTTTGTAACTAGACTGTTTGCACCACAGCAGCTATTTTCATTTCCTGTCAGCTGTTTCAGGTTTTACCTGAACAAGTGAGCATTTTTTTTCTCTGCTAAAGGAGATGTTCTTACGACAGTAGATTTAGGATTTGGAGAAAATAAGGAATGTAAAACAGTTGATTTCTTTTTTAACCATTTGTTTATATTTATAAGCATACATGTATATATACCTATATCAAGTAAAAACACGGTGTGAAAGAAGTAAAATTCCCTGTTTGCAGTTGCCTGGCACTAAATGACTTACTAAGAGGAAGACCTTTGGATGACATTATAGACAAGCTTCCAGAAATCTGGGAAGTCCTGTTCAGAGTGCAAGATGACATTAAGGTAACGGAACTGAGAATTGAACAGGAATCTTCAACAAACAGTATAGTGATCAAGCTCTGAGGTGTTTAAAGAGAGGTTCTCTGATAAGTCAACTTGAAGCCAGTGGGAGTTTTGAGCATTAAGCGGGCTAGAAACTCATGCTCCTTGCAAGTAAAATTTCAGTGTCACCTTGGAAATTCTTTGTGCATTTGAAGTGTTGGTTTTCATTTGTGCTCTGCTTATTCTCAATGATTTGGGATTTTTCCTTGATACAAAAGAATTCCTGAGCAGTTGCTTAACTTTTGAATATAGAAGCATTTATTTTGGGCTGCTTGTGTGCTAAAATGACTTGAATATGTGAAGTCAGAGTCTTTTGATCCTTCCAGGTGTGAGCTCTGTTAATGTGTTGTTTGTACCAGATACTCATATGGACTAAAGCCAGAATTTCTTTTAAAGATGTTATAATACTTCCCTGTAAAGATAATAATACTTTATATTAAGTATTAGCCATGAAGATGGCCTTGTCAGTATTAGTGTTAATGCTTATCCATTAATATGAATAATTCTAGAAGAATTAAAAATAGCAGAAATGATTGTTGACTTCTTTTTTTAGGAGACTGTGCGAAAGGCAGCAGAGCTAGCCCTAAAAACTTTAAGCAAGGTAAAACTCTGTAATTTCATCATATGCACATGTATTCAAGACATGTTTGTTTTGATGTTAGGAGTGACCACAGACTGTATTTACCATAGACTGTTGTCTTGAGAGATCTCTAGAGTGAGATGCAGTTGCAAAAAACTGAACAGCCCCCTAAAAAGCAATCACCATATACTCCCCTGTACTTTTATTGATGCTGGTGAAGTCCTACTGCTTGAGGGTAATGTGGTGTTAAGTTCTGTAGAGGCAAAGGAAGGATATAATGCACTGGGTTTTTTTCCTCCGGTGTTTTTTACTCAGTTGGGGGTGGAATTTAAGTAACCTTACTGTAACTTCAGCAGTTTACCATGAGCAACTGATCTGGTTGACCAAGCCTTGTGGTACCTCACTGGTATGAAACAGAGTAATTGTGTATGGACTTCTCTGTGGTGCTGTTACTGACAAGGTTTTTTGGGTGTAGTACACATATATCACTTGGTGTTTTGTTTGGTAGTCCTCTAAGAAAGTCACACTGGTGGGAGTGGATCTAAAGTGCTGCGTTTGAAATCACAGTCTTCATAATGTGTGACATTTTAATGCTGCAAGTGAGGATCTGGTCCCACAATGTTGTTGTGAAATATTGTTGTGATTGCAGAATCTGTTCCCACCTGGGACTTGCTGCACTGCTGCATGGAATAGTTGAGTCCCTGTGGCTGAGATAGGCTGTCCTTCAGCTGAGAGGCTGTTTGGTTCATCTCTTGATCCAAATTCAGGTCAAGGCCTGCTAGGCTCTGAATTTGCCTTTTCTGAAAGTTGACTGTCATTGAAACCCCTTTTAGGGATGAGTCTTAGGGCTTCAGTACCTTGTGAAGAGAAGATTAAGGTGTTACAGAGCCTTGGCTTGGCTATAAGCAGTTTCTCTAGTTGCTGTTGGCTCCTTCTCTCTGAATGAGACGGTGCTTTAATGTAATCAGAGAGGGAGGCTTGTACATGTTTGCAACACTGATTCTCATGTATTTCCAGGTCTGTGTGAAAATGTGTGATCCCTCTAAAGGAGCAGCAGGTCAGAAGACAATTGCTGTGTTGCTCCCTTGCCTCCTAGACAAAGGAATAGTAAGCACAGTTGCTGAAGTCCGATCTCTCAGGTTAGTTTTGCACCACGTAAGTTCCCTGGGGATCGAGTCATGATTTGTCCCAAAGAGACCAAGCTTATTCACCTGAGTTGCAGAATGTACTTTGTATTTGAAGTGACAAGTTGTTCCCCAAAAGAGCTTTCCTGCTGAGTTCTTTATTCACAGAGTGTAAACAGCAGTCCCAAGAACTCTGCCTGGTTTTTGGTAGTATCTGGCCTCTTTGCAAAGACCCACATTCAGTACCCAGCAGGAAGTTCTTTTCTCCCTGTACAATCGGCAAACTGATCCACAAGCAGTGTGTCATGCTAAGGCTGTCCTTTGGGACTGGCGTATCTGTTTTGGTTGCAAACAAGAAGTCCCCTGGTTCTTCAAACAGCCATGTCTGATTTCACAAGTGCTTGTGAGTACTGACAGTTCACATCCCAAATGTGACTGCCTTTGGTCATGCAGTTCAAATACATTTTATGTTTTGTAACATTTCAATGTCCCTTGATGTGTAGGGACTTTATATGCTTGTCAATTTGTAACCTTGTTTATTCTTTCCTTTGACTGAAGGACAGGAAAACTGAAAAATTCAGAGCTGGAGTATAGCTGGTCTTTGGAAAAATAATTATTAGGAAGGCTAGAAGGCTTCTAATAAATGATAGTGAATATTTCTTGAACTTCTTCCATTCCTTTTGAAGATGTTAAAAGCCTTTGTCAAAATGCAACATGAGAGATGTCATCAGTCTGAAACTGACAAGTAGGATTTGAATAGATTATTGTAACTTACCTTTTCTTGGGCAGAGACAATGGATGTTTCAGGGTTACTTTGCCTAGTGCTTCTTTAAAACATGAGGGTGTGCTGTTTTCTCGTATCTCTGCATCTTTGCCCATTCCCTTTGTGTTACTCGGGCCAAAGTAAACAATCTCTGGCCAAAATACAACATAACATCACTTGGAAGCTCAGAGCTAGGGAATAATTTTGCTTAAACAAAACGGTTTTGTTTGAAGAAAGATTTTGTATTGGTATATCTGGATTACAGTAAACCAGAGAGGCTTTTAAGATCAGTCTGTGTGTATCTCTATTGACCATCCCTTTAATCTTTTTCCAGCATTAACACTCTGGTGAAGATCAGTAAAAGTGCTGGATCTATGCTGAAACCTCATGCACCAAAACTTATCCCAGCCCTGTTGGAATCCTTGAGTGTGCTAGAGCCTCAAGTTCTCAATTATTTGAGTTTTTCTGCAACAGATCAAGAGAAAGTAAGTGCAGCTATAATGGGAATGTATCTTCAGAACAGAGATAACAAAGATTTTATCTTCATTCAGTGAACAGAAAACTTGCAGATTTAGTTGAAAGGCGTTCAAAAAGCAAAGACAATTGGCTAGTAAGTTATTAAAAAGTTTGGACATAGAATATCGCTGGACAAATTTGGGAGTTTATTTGAAGGATTGGCATTGTATTTATTCCCTAGACCACTACAGGTTTCCAAAAATAAAAAGCAATCTTAGTAATCTGTTGTTTAATGCCACTGCTGTTTTTCCCAAGGGATAAACTTCAGGACTTCATATAACTTAAATTGGAAGGTGTGCCATAGCATTATGGGCTGGAGGTGGATGTTGTCAGCACTGTGGCCTTTAATTATTCTCAGAGAATAGTATTAATCTACTGCAGTCTTCTGGGAAAGAAGATTGAATGGATTTCTGATTGAAACCCATTCATTAGAAGCAAATTTAGCTAATTTCATTGTGGGAGAGAAGAAGGTCAAACTTAGCTCATTGCAAATGAGAAGGGAGTGAACAATGTTAGTAGTCCAGAGTGGGATTTATCTTTTTTCTCTCCCTCTAGAACATCTGCCTCTAAAAGGGAAACATTCATAGTCTGTGGGCATAATTGCTTTATCTATGCTTCTGAAATGGATTTTAGTGTGAGGTAATGCGTTACAGCTGATGTTGTCCTTTCTACTATTTTCATGTTATGTTTCCTCTTGCATTTGTTTGGATCTTTTTCCTGATAGGTTTTTTTTGGTTTTTTTTTTTTTTTCAGACTGCAATGGATAGTGCCAGACTTAGTGCTGTCAAGTCATCTCCCATGATGGAAACCATTAATATGGTAAGTATTTATTTCAGAAGGGTTCCAGTGTAAGTTATGCTGTAGGAGAAGAATAGGAATTCAAATGGAAGCTTTACAGAATATCTCTTCAGGGTTCTTTTTATTATCACATCTCCATGTGGCTGTCTGTTCCCTTCCTTTTTCGTGTATGAACTTATTATGCCACCAGTACTTGCCCCTCAGATCGGTTGTGAATAACTTCAGCTCCATCTGGAGTCAGGTGGATTGTTTCTTCATCTGAAGACCTGCCTGCTTTGATGAAGAGGGCTTCCTTCAAGTGCCTTTTTTTGGGTGGGGGCTCAGCTGGTTTTGGATTATGTTAGCTAGCATTTCTCTTCATCTCTGGCCCACAACTCCAAAATCAGCTTCTCACCTGGGCCTTCATCTGATGATAGTCATTTTGAGGCCTTGACGGGCTTACCTAAAACAGAGGATAGACAAAGTTAAGAGAATAAAAAGCAGTTAAATTTATTGAGGAGCTTTCAAGGTGCATTTACGGCAGACAAAGCCCAGGTGAGGAGCTACACCCAAAATGGATGACTGGTCACAAGTTTTTCATACTTTATAAGTTTTGTTCATTTGCATATGAGGAGTTAATCCTCCAGTTACAGCTTCAGGTAATGAAGTCACTTACTCCAGGTTTGCTCCCCCTAATTCGCTGTTGTTTACATATCTTGGGCCTGAGACAGTAAGGTGGCTTTGAGTTTCAAGCTTAGAGAGGAATTGTTTTATCTAAAAATGCTAAGAACAGGAGCTTAGCACCATATATGGAGTCCAGAGTTACACACTAGAGAATCATAGGATTACAGGCACACAAAAAATATAAAAGCTGAAATCCTAAGGCATCGATGTTTGTAAGTCACAGATGCTGTTCAGCTATTGCCTTGTGGTGCATTAGATATTCCTGTCTGGGCCTTGCCCATACTTTCATGGTGGAGATATTTAGAGAGAATGCTGATATCACTGGAAACACTGGCAGCAAGTGGTGTTTGGCACCAGAGTTTCCTGCTGCTGGAGGAGGAGTTACTGATGCCCAGATGTTATGCTGTAGGATCTGTCCTGGCAGAACTCCCTGTCCTGTGTCCTGTAAGAAGCTGTTTCTTCCCCAAAAAAAGGCCCCTCTTTTCTGCTCAGGCACTGCACACAGCCAGGGGCATGTGGACAGGTAGAGGATGTGTGGGCTGAGCAAGTTTTAGGGGAGTTGTAGCCACCAGAGCAATTTATTGTTTCCTCTACTTAGGGAAAACCAGCAACAGCAAGCCCTCCTGTGCATAACAGCATGTGGAGTTGAGTTTTGGTGTCAGGTGAAGTGCTCTCTATAAATAGAGTGTAAAGCCGTTGGAATGGAAGGCTCCGTGTAAAAGTGTACTTGCTGCAACCCTGCAGGCTGCAGCAGCTGCTGCTGTCCCTCCTCCAAGCCATTCCTTTATCCTGCCAGCTCTGCGGGGACGGTTGTGGTGCCCTGGTCATTGATTGGGATTTCCTAGAGGAGGGGAGAGATAGTAATGGTTTCCCTGGAGTATTGTGAAGATGTGCTGGCTTATGAGCAACTTTCTCTATATTCAGGGGCTGGCTGGGAGATTATGTGGATAGTTCCCTTCACCATACCAGTGCTGGAGGGGGGACTAACAGTTGATCTGGTTTTTGAAGCTCAGAAATAGTTATTTTCATTTAGAATGTGATCCTTGAATTTGCTGGAGAATGGATCTTCCCTCTGCAGTGTGTTACAGAGTGTGCTGGCAACACTTTCTGTTTTGCCCCAGTGGCATTTTAGGCACAACAGATGTAAAATTACATTAATCACATCTCTCTTGTACCTTTATGTAATTTATACTCCATATTTGTCTTGACCTATTTAAAACTGTCTTGGCTGGTTTCATGTCATTGGCTGATTTAGATATGGTATTGCCTCCTGGTTTCAGAGAGTTGAGGAGATGTTTGGTTTAGTCCTAAGATACGCACGCCTTTGCATCTCTTTCTCTCTCCAAAAGGAGTTCTTACCAGTATTTTATTTTGAGGTTTTCTGAAGAGTTGGAGTGCAGGAGTACATCAGTTCCAGCAAATAGTAGTTCTAGCAAGGTTAGCTCAGCAGAGAAGTAGGACAAGAGAATCTGTATGTGGTGGAAGCCACCTTATGTTGGCTTTTTCTCATCATGCAGCAAACTCTCAAGATTCAACTGAGGACCAGCCAGCAGTGCTGAGGCAGCCTCAGCTGGAAATATACCAACTTAGGTCTGACACCATTACCTTTATTTTTTTTTTTTTTTTTTCCTTCTCTCTCTCCGTCCCTTGCCTTTCTCTAGAGCTTGCAGTATTTGGATGTGTCCGTCCTTGGTGAGTTGGTCCCTCGGCTGTGTGAACTGATCAAAAGTGGAGTTGGCCTTGGCACAAAGGTATGTCTGTGGTTTTAGTAGAAATGGAAATGAAGAAGGGAATATAAAGCAATGTCAATGTAAATTTCTTCTGGAAGTGAAGAAGGGAATATAAAGCAATGTCAGTGTAAATATGGTTCTTTTGACTGTCTTCTAAAGCAACAGCTTGGGTTCATACATCGTAGAGTCATTTGATATCCGAGTCCCACCCCACTACATCACTTTTCTGAATATGTGCTGCCCGAACTTCCTCTGGGCTGCATGGTTGCTGTGCTCTGTGACACATGAGTGCAGAAGGTTGTCCTTGATTGCTGTAAATCTTTCAGGATCATTTATCCTAAGTGTGGGTCCTTTTTCACTTTCTAATTCAATTCTTGTCATTCATCTTTTGCAAACTTCTACTGCTTCTACCCTTGGCTCTTGGCTTATGAGAACAGAGACTGAGTGGGTCTAGATCATGTCTTACAAGTGCAGGTAGCACCACAGCAAGTATTAACATTGATAGCTAGGGGCAAATATTGTTTTATTCTACCTTTGTTTTCCATTGCAATCTTCCAGGGAGGCTGTGCCAGTGTAATTGTGTCATTAACCACACAGTGCCCTCAAGACTTAACACCTTATTCAGGTAAGGTTTGTCTCTAGTGTCAGGTTTTAAAGGTGCTTTTTGTTGCTGTGATGTTTCTTCCCTTGATTTTAGCACAAGAATGATCTTTACGTGTGTACTTGAATCAGAGAGCTGTTTGAAGTTACCGTTTTTGTTGGTGATTCGCATGCTTGGAATAGGTCCTGGGGATATTCGCTACCTCACCAAATTGGAAGGGGTAGAGAAAGGAGTTGAGGGAATTCACTAGCATCCAGCACGAATAGGGAAAAATATATCTTTACTTTCTGGGAGCAGTCTAACAATGCCTATGTTAGGGCAACACTATCAATAAACACTTGTTCCTTCAACTTGAGCTATGGGAGGACTATAAACAGGGACTTTGCTTCATTTTGTCTCCTCTGATAGTAGAAAGAATGTCACCTTTCTGTTGCAAAATAGAAATTAAGCTGAAAGCGTGATCATCTGGAGTGGTTGCATATAGGAACATTATCAGTCAAGGTGTGCAAAACACTAGCACTAGTTTAAACATAAGGGCCACACAGACTTATAACCCCACAAATATGCAGTGAGGAAAAATGCATAAACTCAGGCAGTCTGATGCCTTACAAAAGCTAATGTAATTCTTGCCATAGCAATAAAACATGATGCTTTTGATAAAGTAAAGTCTCTTTCAACAGGCAAACTTATGAGCGCTTTACTTAGTGGACTGACTGATCGCAACAGTGTGGTACAGAAGTCATTTGCCTTTGCTATGGGGCATCTAGTCAGGGTGAGTTGGACTTCAGGTTTTATTTCACTTTTTTGTAGGTGGTCTCTCTTTGTAGTGTTTGAGTAATTTGAGTATCTTCCCTGTTACAGACTTCCCGGGACAGCAGCACTGAGAAGCTGCTGCACAAACTCAGCAGCTGGTACATGGAGAAGGAAGGTATGGTGCTATTGGGGTATTCAGTTACAGAATACAGTGCAGAACATGTTCCTGGTGATAGCAAAAGCTAGTGAAGAAACATTTCTATATTGTAAAGCTTGGTTTCACTGGCTGAATAATTCCTATACAGTGTTATTCAGTACTGTGCATTACTGTGCTTCCCAAGAGGCAGACAAAGCAGTTAAAGGATAATCCAGTTTCCCAGTCACAATGTGCTTGTTTTGCTCCTTCAGAGCCAGTTTACAGAGCAGGCTGCGCTTTAACTGTGCATGCTATGGGACGCTACAGCCCAGATGTACTGAAGAACCATGCCAAGCATGTGCTGCCATTGGCTTTTCTTGGAATGCATGAGATTGCCGAAGAAGAGAAAGAAGTGAAAGAGAATTCTACTCTGTGGACTGAAGTTTGGCAAGAAAATGTGCCTGGTACGTTGCATTAAGAATATAAAGCTTTCTAGGAAGCACTGGGGCAAGAAATAACATGCTTTCTGGAATTTCATTTGGAAATACAGAGTTTTCATGGTGAGAGATTTGGGATGCTTGTTCCATTTTCTTCCTTGCTGTAGATTCCTTGTGTGAAGGTTAGCTTCTCTGGCTATTTAGAATAATTACAGGGGCATTGATCACAAGGATGGAGAGGCACACTCCGAAGTATTTTTAAGTTGTGAGACACTGAATGCCACTGTAATATGGCCCTGATGGTGATACAGATGAGTAGACATCTTTGAAAGTTTTGTTGCCAACCTTGAGTTGGGTTGGGGTTTGACCCTCCCTAAATGCCAGGCACCCACAACATCTGCTCACCTGCTCTCCCCTGCTGCACATTCTAAAGTTATAAGGGGATTTGGTCTTTATCTCTTGTTGGAGAACTCTGTGGTAATTCCTGTGGTTTTAGTTTCAGTGAACAACTCTGTGCTGTAGAAGGGCTGTTCTGTCTATAAAGAAAGATCTGGATGCATTATAGTGTTGTTTTGCTGGCACTTTTAGATTTCAGATCTAGTTCCTCAGTCACCAGATGACTTTTCTGAAGTCTGAGAAAGGAGCTGAAAAAGGTTTTCTAGTGGCCTGTTCTTGGGGATGGGGGGGTAAGAAAAAAACATCATATTCCTTAGAAACAGGCTAGCACAATGTCTGGTGTCTGCTATATAAAAGGACTGAAATGAGCTCTGTGTCTATATATACAACGAAGACTTGGTTTGGAGCCCCTAGAAGTGAACCCATCTTCAACCAGGCTGGGAGGAATTCTTCACCCTTTTGCCTGAAGTAGGCTTTTCTGATGTGTGTCATGGCCAAAAACCCCAGTAGATCTGTAACTGATTGTTTTTTGTTTTTTCCAGGGTAGGGTTGGGCTTGTTTGCTTGTGGTAGTTTTTGTTGGTTTTTTTTTTGTTTTGTTGTTGTTGTTGGGTTTTGGTTTTGGTTGGTTGGTTTTTTTTTTCAGTAAGATCAAACTTCTGTTTGTTTTGTGGCAAAATTGCAGTTCTTCTCCATTTGTCATGCAGGTACCCAGGGTGGGATCAGACTGTATTTGCAGGAGTTGATATCCATCACGCAGAAGGCTCTGCAGTCCCAGTCCTGGAAAATGAAAGCTCAGGGAGCAGCTGCCATGGCATCAATTGCCAGACAGTCAGGCTCCCTTATACCGCCACATCTGGGAATGGTGCTCTCTGCACTGCTGCAAGGCCTGCCGGGGAGAACCTGGACTGGAAAGGTAAGGAGGAAATTGTCAGCTTATGGTTTGCTGTAAGCCCAGCAGCATGCAGCCCTGGAGCCAGGAAATGCAATGCTCTGTGCTGTCGAGCAGCACAATAAGTTTGCTGACATAGGGAGTCTGCCTTTTGCTCTGCATGTAGCCAATACGGAGATGACAATGAAGATAGGTAGGTGAAATTCAGATTGCTTTAGGAGTTGGTTTCCCACTTAGACTAATTTCTAGTCTTGAGGGGTACTAGCATGTGCTCGGAGGTGCTGCAAGGCCCCTTTCTGCTGCCAGTTCCATGCAGATTCTGATTCAGACTCTTAAGAAAACTAAGTCTTTTGCAGAAGGAGTAGCAGGAGACAGACATCGTGTCAGGGTTTGACCCTGGCTAAATGCCAGGCACCCACAAGATCTGCTCACCCGCTCTCCCCTGCCACAGTTGGGCAGAGGAGAGAAAAATAATTAACACACCCAGGACTCATGAGTTGAGATAAGGAACCGGGAGAAAATGCGCTTAGGGCAAGACAGGCTGAACTTAGAGTTGCAAAGTGATTTATTGCTATCAGAGTCAGAGGAGTAAATGAGAAGTAAAATAAAACCTTCAAAGACACCATTTCTCCACTCACCCACTCCTTCCTTCCCAGCAGCAGCACAGGAGGACAAGGCACGAGGGGCGGGTTAGGTCAGTTCATCACCAAGATCTTCTTCCACTGCTCAGGGAGAGGAGTCTTTTCCTCTGCATAGCCATGAGTCCCAAATCTCACAAGCAGCAGCCCGCCCGAACCTGCCGCAATGCGAGCTCCTCCCACGGGCAGACAGTCTTCCCAAAACTGCTGCAGCATGGGGTCCCTCATCCACGGGGTACAGATCTCCAAGGCCAGGCCATTCCATCTTGGCTGTGAGGCCTGTTTCTCCACTGGGACTCCCACTGGACCACAGCCTCCTTCAGGCATCCACCCACTCTGGCCGCACGGGTTTTGGGTGGATCTCAGCATCCCCAGTGGGTCCCACGGGCTGCAGGGGCACAACCTGCTCCACCAAGGTCATCTCCACGGCCTGCAGACGCATCTTGGCTCCAGCACCTGGAGCACCGCCTCCCCCTCTTTCTCCACTGACCTTTGTGTCTCCATGTTGTTTCTCCTCACATACTCTCACCTCCTCCTCCTCCTCTGGCTAAAATGAAGTGCATGCACCCATTGTTTTGATTTCTTAAATGTGTTATCACAGAGGCGTAACCAACATCTCTAATTGGCCCAGCCTTGGCCAGCAGCATGTCCATCATCTCCAGAGCCATCAGAGACTGGCTCTGCTGGACATGGTGAAAGCTTCAAGAAGCTTCACACAGGAGCCATCCTTGTGGCCCCCCTCCACAAACAAAAACTGGCCAAGCAAAACCAACACATTGCTTCTCCAAACCAGTGTCACAGGCATGTTTCCCCACTGCCCCTTGCACGAGAGTACAGAGGTTTGCCCTGTGCAGCAGGACTGTGCTGTTTGGCTCTGTGGCATTTCTCAGTGATGTCTCTTTTGTCATTGCAGGAGGAGCTGTTAAAGGCCATTGCCAGTGTCGTCTCTGCGTGTAGGTGGGTGCCTTGAATGAGGTAGTACTCTCAGGATCTGAGATCTCAAAAGGGCGCTTGTTGTACAGTGGTGTTGCCTATACGATGCTAAGGAGATTCTAGAAATTTTGTGATCACCATTGTGATCTCCCATCAGCATGTGAACGGCAAGTGATGCTTCAGAGAAACCTGCAGAAGTAAATGCTTGAT
Organism: Dasyornis broadbenti; assembly: GCA_013397935.1. Lineage (NCBI taxonomy): Eukaryota > Metazoa > Chordata > Aves > Passeriformes > Dasyornithidae > Dasyornis > Dasyornis broadbenti. The sequence continues at coordinate 457,091 of VZRN01006399.1, read as the reverse complement.
TTAGAGAGGAGGAGGAGGATGTTTAGAGGCAACAAGTACTAAGAGGAAGGCAGAGACTAAGGGGGAAGATGGAGACCTTAAAGGGGTAAAGAGGAAGAGGTAGAAGAGTAGTGAGGGAACAAGTGCCTTGGAAGCATATGAGAAAGGAGGAAAATAGAACAGACAAAGAGTGAGGAAGAGCACCACCATGTAACTTCTGTTACAATTACTTGTGGGCAACTGAGTGCCTGGACACAGGAATCAATTCCTCTCTGAGAAAAGCAGTTTCTGGGAAGAGATTAACATGGGTGTGATAGTGTCCGTGTGCCTTGCATTTCAGTGCAGAGCTGCAGAAGTCAGTACCTGGTCAGCCCACCATCACAGATATTGTCCAGGCTGTCCTGAAAGAATGTCGTAAAGAAAACCTGAAGTATAAGATGGTGGCACTGCGCTGTGCAGCTGGGGTGCTGCAGGTCACAAAGGAAGACCGGTTCCAGGAACTTGCTGATATCATCTTTCCCATGATAAAGAAGGTGACAGTTCAACTTCCTGAGTTTTATTTCTTTCAAAGCAGAATACCTAAATGGTGACATTCTGATGTTGGCTGCATGCCAGACTTCTGCCCAGAGGGCTGATAATGTGAGGAATTCTCCACACTCAGCCAGATCTTTGATGGGGCTGAATACCAGACTGTTGCTGAGCTCTGGGGTGGTTGTACGTGTGCTGCCCACATTCTGAATTAGCCTGATCATTCTCTGAACAGAGTCGTCTCTGTGATGTTGTGGTGCATCCACCTTCCCACCCTGCACTCCTTTCCTGGCTGCAGTGTGATCTGATCTTTGAGCAATCTCAAACACACTCGTTTCTGGCAGATGTCCAGCACTGCCCTGCTACTGCATTAGAAGTTAATTCCTGGCTGTGGTACAGGCAGTGAAAGGCTCCTGGGAAGCTCTGTAGAGTGCTTCTATTTAGTATCAACAGTGCCTTGCAGCTCTGCAGGTGGGACTCATGTAGCACAGGCAGTGTTTGGGTGCCACGCCATAGAGCCTACCATGCCCCTTGGCAGGCTGCCGACAGTGCCAGAGCTGGGCACGAGGGCAAGGGAAGACTGAGGTGCACTGCTGTGTGTGCTCAGCCTGCCCTCATCCTTCTGTCAGTCACACTTTCCCCCATGGCCTCCGCAGAACTCTCTGGAGAGCATGGGAGCAGCTTTTCCAAAGCATGAGGAAGAGGATGAGGACATGAGGGAGAAAGAGGTTCAGATGGAGTCTCTGATCTGTGCCTTTGAGACCCTGGGCAAAGCCTGGCCGAGGAGCCCAGAGACACAGCGTAAGTCAGCTGATGACATGCAGAAAAAACTACTTTCTCTTAAAACGAAAAGTGGGAGGAGGGAAGGACCTGGGGTTCATGTGCAGCGTGGGGAGGCTTTTGAGAAGCTGCAGGATCTCACTGCTGGCAGCTTGTAAGGGTCTTCAGTTAGAAAGCTGCCCCAACAACTTTCCTGTAAAGTAACCCATCCTTGGGAAAATTCCTTTACTGTGGTCTTAAATTCACATCACAAAAATGGTCTGAGTTTGTAGGCATGCAGAATGAGTGAGGTGGCTTGCCTAATGAAAAGAAGCCTGACTCTGCTGCTCATGTTTATGTTTGCATCAAAGCTGGTACAAGATGGAAGAATTGGGAATACATGGAGAGGGCCAGAAAAGATAGCTTTTATTAGCACTGGCAGAGTGTGTAATGCAGCTGTTTCATCTTCCAGCATTTGTAATGAGTGAGTTGATGTAGTGAAGATTTTCAGGGTCACTTGTTACAGGATGTTGACTTGGTCATATGCAGTGATCAGCTTGATGTCACTTGTTGAGGAGCGCTTGGGAGACAAACCAGGAAGTTTTTCCTACTGCCTTTCCCTGTGGTAACATAGTGACATCCTTGTTTTCCTGTAGGTTGCTATCGCCAAGAGTTTTGCAAGTTAATGTGTGACCGTCTGAAACTCAGCACATGGAAAGTGCAGCTTGGAGTGCTACAAGCCATGAATGCCTACTTTCAAGGGTAATTCTTTTTTCTGCAGTCCACTTTAGTGATTTGTCTTCTCTTTGTTGCTTGAAACTATTTAATGAACTTGATGACACTGAATTCTTGGAAAAGTTAAGCAGATTTCTTTCCCAGTGATGCAGGGTGCCTGACTGTTTTTGCATTTGACAGGCTAATGCTGTTTGATGAGAAGCACTCTGACCCTGTGGCTTTGACGGAAATACTGTTGGAAACCTGTTCCTCTATCACCCATTCTTTAGGTAAGTGGACTTCTTCTGGTTTGTGATTGATGATGAATTGCTTGTTAATACAGTTGTCCTCTGGGGATTTGTGTGTCAGAGGAAATGCAGAATAAGCATAAGTCATCAGAGGTAGCATTTAGCCCTTCCTTGCACTGCAGTGGGAAGTTTGTTGTGAAGTTGCAGCAGCTGTTCAAGACAGTACTGTGCAGGGTGCAGTGCCCAGAAAAGTGCATTCTGCTGGTGCAAGAGAGCTCTGCAATGGGAGAGGCAGACAGCAGACTGTGCAGCCTCTCAGAAGTGCAAATTTTCTCCATGCAGAAAGTGGACACCACATTATCAATCTAATCCTGATTTAATGAAACACCAACTTTTCTTCTCCACAGTTCAGACTTCCTGGATACATATGCAGTATGTATCCAAGATTATAGTATCCAAGTATCCAAAAGATACCCCAAATTTTCTCAGATAGCTAGTGCATGAAACTCCAAGGCTTTGAGACAGTTTGTGCTCTGCCTGAGCAGGGCACCCATATACAGGGGGATATAAGTGCTACCTGTGTCATGTTGACATTACTTTGGTAGTGTTCCCACTTGTCCTGCGACTGTAACAGTGCCCCAAATCTCATAGCTGCATGTGATCTTGATCCTGATGTGCAGGAACACAGCACCTAGCACTTTAGTGCTAGCTACCAATTCAGAGATCCCTTTGGAGAAAGTTTCTTTTAGGTATCAGTACTCATGGAATGAGGACTAAGGTCCTCACCTTAGTAAGATTTTGGGTCAGAAACTAAATAACTTCATGTGACAAGTCTGTGCTTGATGGCTGGCATAGGGTTTATGTATCGTCACTTAATGCTACTTGTTAATATTTGTATGGTCTCTAGCCAGTACAACTCTCCAGAACAGTCTGTTATGCACAGAAGTTGTTTGCTATCACACTGCAGCTATGCCAGCATTTTGTTCCCTGTTGGAATGTGTAAGGACCAGATTAGTTAGTGCATTTGGTTCTTAATGTGGTTTTGGGTTTTCTTGTCTGTTTTCTTTAAATCCCTTAGAAAACAAAAGCTACACGTCCATAAGAACAGAAGCTTTGTCTGTGATACAACTGCTGCTCACCAAACTACAAGGTGAGACTTCTTGCTTGCCAGCTGGAAGACCCACTGTTTATGGCAGAGATGGCACCTGGCTGTACGGCCTGGAACCCTGGAGAGATTACCTTACCTTCTGCTTGCAGCACTGGGTGATTCTGGGGAAGCTGGGACTTGGAAGTTGGAGAGGGCTGGAAGTAACTGAGGCTAATATCAGGGTCTGAAGTAGTGTTGGGTGGTCCTTTAGTGAGGAAGATGTCCAGCAAGAAGGGTGTCCCACATGGAGCACACAGATCTTGTCAAAACTGTGTTGTGTTCAAGCTACATAGAGTTGGGAGCTCCTCTTAGTACAGAAGAGTGATTTTTTCCTTTTCAGTGTCAAGTTTAGTTTCTCATTGTCGTTTAGAATTGAAGCCCTATAGAATTGACTTCACAGAATGTCTTAGGTCTCAGGGTCATACGCGTCTGCAGTTACTATGTTGCAGGTTTTTCCTTTAGATTTCTCTTATGCATTTTGTTTCCTTTATTCTAGCAAAAACCTTGTGAGCCTCTTTTATGAGCCAGTTGCACCATGGGTAATGTTTGGTTCTTCAGTCTCCCGCATTCCCATGTTGCAGGCTTAGACAATAAAGCCTGGTCTAGAGAGGCACAATTCCCTGGGCAGGAGGCAGCACATGCACCTGAGTGTCCGGGTGAATTTGAGTTCTCCTGGAACCACAGTATGGACTGCGAGTGAAAGGTTGAAGCAGTCACTCTTTTAGCCTGTCTGGGCAAAGCGATGTCATTTTGGAATTTTTTTTGGTGTTCTGGTGTTCATGTCCAATGTCTGTCTGTCTTTATCCACACAGAAGCTCAGCAGTGGCAAAGCCTGACACCAGAAAGCAGAGAGCACCTCATTCATTCGTTGTCTACAATGTCATCAGATAGCAGACCCGAGCTACAAGAGAGGGCGTTTGTGTTGAAGAAAACGCTTGAAAATATTGACTGAGTTGTAAAACATAAACTTCAAAGTGCCATGTAAAACAAAAACAAAAAAGTGCAGTGGTCTGAAAACCGAGTGGGGAAATGAAGATTACTCTGTAGGATGCATCATTCCTGGCCAAAATAAAAAATGCCTTAAATTCTTTTCCCCATTAATATTATTTTTACTCTTAAGCTGATCGTTAGTTGTTTTATCAGCAAATACCTCTTAACAATCTGCCCTAGAATGTTTTCTAAGCATGCAACATTAAAAACACAAGGGCAAGATGCTTTTTTTTTTTTTAAATCGGCAGAAGAATGTTACTCAGACCCCCTTTGTCCTTCAAAGAAATTGTTGAAAAACCACCAGCACAGAAAGTGAAAAGCATATTTGGTTTTCACATTTTTTGTATGTAGAGATCCGTTAACTGGTGTCTACTCCAGTAGTGCTGGTGTTTGTTATCTGTAGAGAACAAAATGCTTCCCTTGATGAGGCCTGTGTTAAACTCCTGTGGCTTCCCAGGGGCAGGGTTTCATCTGACATCCACCTCTGCTTCTGCTTGCTCCTCCCTTGCAGCCTGTTGTCTGTGCATTATGAAAGGCAGAGTACTGTTAACTTTGGTCCTTCCTCCTTCTCTGACCTCAGCATGGATTGACTGAGACTATGCCTTCCCCAGCTGGCAACCTCGGCCTCCCAAACTTTAAATGAGAACTTTTTCCCCCAAAGGATGCACAAGAGAGCACTTTACTGAGCTGTGTGGGACAAAGTTGAGCCTAGTTGGCACCCAGGTGGAACACTGCTCTTCTCAAAATTGTTTTGCATGGACACTCCGTAGCTCCAGGAAATAAAAAAACCTGAAAACAATCTTTTCTAGATATGTTTTTGAAGAGCGTTTGAAGTTTGAAATGACACATTTTTTTAATAGTGGTAATGTTTTACTCCTTTTCCTGTTCGTAAACCTGTTCTTGCTTTGGAAACCTGTAATGGTTTAGACTTGTCAATATTTGTAAGAAACTGATTCATCTGTCATTTATTAGAGCCCAAGTCATGCTGGTTTCTAGCAATTTGCACTTAAGATTATATCTGCATTAACATGGGAGTAAAATTGCTGTATGGTGATGTGGCCCTGCTGCCTGTCTCCTTTTTTTTCCCCTCCAACAAAAGACAAATCTGACCACTATACCAACACTTTTAATAGTGTGAAGATAGCACTGCTCCGTAATCTGACCAGTATGTGTACAGCTTTTTGGGGATAAATGCTTTGCTGATGGTGAAATAAAATCATTAGTGTGGGCAATATCATGTTCATGGCTTTCAGCACAGAAAGGCTTGTTTCTTTTCTTGCAGTCTGCAGCTCCTTTCAGATCTGCTCTGTTAGGGAGAGGATTGCTCAGATGACATCATGTTTCCTCCATGCCCATTTATTCAGATTCAGGTATGCAGTACCTACTTTTCCCCTCAGGTGCCACTTCCCAGTCAGTGTTTCCTGGTACTGTAGCAGTCTTGTTGTCTGACTTGCTCTCCATAGGGAAGAAAGTAGTTTGTGCACACCTGGTAAGAGAATGTCAGGAAGAAATGGGCAGAGCTGTCCCACTGTGGCTCTCGTGTAGCAGAAACCTCAGCGAGCACTATTGCATTGTACACTAGAACTGGTCAGTGGGCAACTCCTTGGTGCTGGGAGCTGGTGCTATAATGTTTTGATTTACACAGTGTTGCAGGGAGCTGCTCTTTGTTTACGTGTAGTTTGAACTATTGAGCACAGTGTACATTTTAAAATTTTCCTGGGCAAATAATTTTGCAGTATCTTTAAAAACTTGCTTACCGTGACATGTAGTGTCATGAGTGTGCTTTTTTTTTTTTTTTTTTTTTTTTTTAATGTAACTATTACCAGTGACGCTTTGCTGTAGCAGTTCATTGTCTGACTTGGGTTTTTTCATATTGGTGACAGTAACAGACAAGAAAGAGCCTCCATGTCTCTGGTAATTTGAGTTTTCACTGTGGACTGGAGTATTCAGAGGCAATGCCTAGTACGGTCAAATGACTGTGCGTAGAATAACTGTAATCATTGTCAATAGCAACCTGAATTTCTCTATTGGGGATTTACACTAGAGGGAAGAGCGTATTCTAGGAACTCTATAAAACAGCTGGATTAACAACTCTGGCCAAGAGTGTTAGGAAGGTTAGAGACGGTATGACACTTTCTGAATCACAAAGCAATATGTCTTTCTCGTGATTACAGAGCAGATTCAGAGCTCCTCTCTAAAGCATGTGCCTATACACAAAACCTACCTGTACAAAAGTTAACTAAGTCAGAGGTTTGATTTCTATCCCCCTCGCATTTGTAAACTTGATAGGATTAAAAAAAATAAATAGATGTGGCCTTCCTAGAGTTTCTCCTCTGAAAGTGATTGCACTATGTAAAACACACTGTACTTTGCCCAGTACGGGCATTTCTTGTGCTGCTGCGATGCTTTGTATACCTGGAGTGCAGTGCGCAGACTCGACTCTAGCACTCTCGCTCTGACTTAAAAGCTGTTGCTTAAATGGATGTATATTGAGAAAAGTTTTCTAATGTTGCAAGATCTCCATCAAATTCACTGCAATCTGTACTGTCCAAATATGTGAATGGTCTGACTGAAAGAAAACCCTCCTGCTTACCAAAAAGGTAAAATTAAATAAACACTGCATGACCTGTTCCTTGGAGTAACTGGTAGTGTTTTTTTCTCCTGTGGTATTTTATAGCATTCCCATGCTCCAGATTCTCTGTGCTGCTATTGTGCTCCACACTGGCCCTCCACCCTCAGGCTGTTTGCCTCATGAAGTGACTCTGCAGCCCTGGAAGGAACTGTGTGTTTTTAAACCCACAGCTTGGTCTCCTGCAACTAGGCAGGGTTAGGGGACATGTCTGTATTACACACACACATTCTTTGTATATGTTGTACATACAATTGTATATACATGGTAGATGAGGCCATAAGATTGAAAATTTATTTAAATAATACTCAAGAACTTAAGTGTTTCCAAATTATTCCAGACATGCACACATTTCCCCCACAGTTGAACCTCAGTTGTATGTACTCTTCTAAATGGTATTCTGAAAGGAAGAAAAAGAAGGGACACAAATGAGGTAAGCAGAGTAGAGCACGCAAATACAAACTTTACAGATGTTGGCCACTGTGAGAAACGAAGTCCGCTCTTCTATTAGCATTTGAAAAGTTTAATAAGGGACAATAGGGGACAAAGGCAATAACGCAAATGTAACAGCTGGGTCTGTGGCCTTAGCCAGAGGCACACCTGCTAATGATGGTGACATTCCTTAGCTACCGTTCTATTGCATCAGTCAAATACGTATTCCTAAACAATTATACATATTCAAACATTTCCCAAAAGTAGTTTGCATATTCCAGGAACTTTTTAGCATGGCCCCTCCTCTGATGTGCATTTTTAGAGCGTGAGGAGTCCTCTTGGTTGGGGTCATGAGGGTCGTGTGTCACATCCACAACAGCCTCCTGTTCCATGGTTTCAGCGGGTGACAGTTACTGATAGTTGAAATGACAGTAGCAGGGGTTCCCGTCATGCCCATTCCTCAAATGTTATCCAGCCGAGCAGGCAGTTTAGTTATTTCAATTAGTGTAAGTTAACCACAGCTACTCTAAAACAACATCAGCTATTTCATGAATGTGTTTGAGTTACTGTAATTATTGCCAGTTAGCCACAAAAATAAAAGCATTAGTTATTATTTCACAACTCTATAGTAAAGCTACATCTGTAAGAGTTAATATTATACACATAGCGTCCATTTTAATATTTGTGAAAGCCAACACTATAGTAAGTGTTTATCACAGCCACTAAGTGGTTGCAGCATCATCTGGCGAGAGAAATACTGTGAGACCATACACTCACCATTCACAGACCATACATGGGTCCTGTGCTATGGTGAGCAGAGGCCTCTGCAGTGCTGTGACAAAACTGGATTTCTGCGGTTTGGGCATAAGCCCCCCACAGAATTGTCATTTCTAGCCAGTGACAGCAGCAGGATACATTGAAATAAATTCAAAGCAGAAAGGGTTTAATTCGGAGTAGGCACTGTTCAGTGAAAAATTATGAGGAAGGAAAGCACACACACCATCAGGCTGTATAGTTATATTTAACAGCAGCAATTTAAAAAATTCTAAAGACAGCTTGGGAGTTAGTTGATGATTGTTTTATTCCTTAACAAACAATTACAGTAACTTAAAAATTCCTATTCTTAAAGATTGCTTTTCTTTGCAGATCTTCTGAATGCTGTAGAACACTGGTAGTTGAATCAGATTTTCCTTATTGAAGGGGTTTAAGTTTAGAGAGCTACTGCCTATATGTATGTGTAAGTGCTTACAGAGAAATGACAGGAATTACACCACACTAAGAAGATTAATATTGTCCAGCATACCTAATAATACTATTACAGATTGTTTCCTGTGACTCAGTTCTTAATAAGATGCAGATATGAACTAATAGCTAAGACATTGAAACATTAGAAAACACAGTAAAACAAATTTAAAAAGCAACTGGAAGTACTTAAGAGGGTGCTACTGCATATCAACGACCACTGCTTCCCTGCTCTGCAGGTCGTCTTAACTCCTTCATACGTACTTTCCCACTCTTCTTGCGGGCAGACTCATTTTTCCTGTTTTGAACCTGACTGTATCTTGCAATAGTGGATACACCATCCACAAACCTGGTCTTGTAGAGGACATTTGCATTGTTGAACATTCCATCCTTCAAGGACACCACAACAAACTAAAACAAACCAGAAACATTTATTTTAAATGTTGCTATCCAAATAAAAACTTTAAACAACACTAGAAAAGGCTTCCAAAGAGAGGACTCCTTTTCCTTCATTTGGCTAATACCTGAGTTATAATTCTTGAAAAAAATTCTAAAACTAACCCAGGCCCAACAGAAGTGCTACGCAGGTTAACACACACCCATGGGCCAGACTTTCTCTGCAGCTAACAATACTTCTGTCCATATCCCAGCACTTGGCCAGGGATACAGTCCACAATGCAGGATGCCTGCTCGCGGTGGGTGAAAACACTGGGGAAAAAACAGTGCCACTAATTATGTAAGAATGTAGGATCTTACCTAGTCAAAAGATATTACTTAAATCATTTTACAGTACTGGTAAACAAATGTTTCCCTTCTTACTCTCACAATTTGGAATGGTCATGACCTTGCCTCAAATCGAGACAAGTAACTGCCTTTTTCTCATGTAGGTCACAGTGATACAGAGATTCTTTCCACTAGTGCCTGACTTATTTCAACATGGTCAACATAAAATATTTTTATCCTCAGGTTAAAGAACTCTAGAAGAACAGAATGCAGGAAATTGAGCATATCACAGATACTCTTCCCTATTGCTCCATTTTAACCAGGGCAGCAACAGCTTTCATTAAAATATAACACTAAAGTTTCACCATTGCCATATCCAGTCTAGCTTTCAGCTGAGACATCTCAAAAATATAACACACATCCCAAGAATAAAAGAGCTCAAGAGTCCTCACTGCCAGTCTGCCTTTGGAAATGATGGATCTCCAAGCAATCTGGTCTGGTGGAAGGTGTCCCTGCCCATGGCAGGAGATTCAACTGGATGATATTTAAGGTCCCTTCCAACCCAAACCATTCTACTAACACAACAATTTCAAGATCATACCTGGGAGTGTCTGAAATGAGTTTGAAGCATCTGTCCGATATTCTGGGTATGAGAGAGATCAAGGGCAGCATCCACTTCATCCAAGATATAAACTGGGGCAGGCCTGAAGAGGAGCATGGCTAGTATCAAGGATAAAGCCACCAATGATCTAGTATGGAGACAAGACAGTTATGATTTACTCTGGTGTGAAAGGCTTTGGCTTCTGAAAACAATTGTTGAAAGGCAAGGAAGGTGGTAAAGTGTCTGGAGCACAAGTCTGAAGAGAAACAGGTACTGGGGGTGTTTAGCCTGGACAGGAGGGCCAGGGGAGACCTTATCACTCTCTACAACTCCCTGAAAGGAGGGTGTAGCCAGGTGGGGGTCAGCCTCTTCTCCCAGGTAACACGAGACAGAACAAATGGAAATGGCCTCAAGTTACACCAGTGTAAGTTTAGATGGGATATCAGGAAAAACTTCTTCACTGAAATGGTTATCAAGGATTGGAATGGGCTGCCCATGGAAGTGGTTGAGTCAGCATCCATGGAGGGATTTAGAAGACAATGTCAGACACATCAGGTAGATGTCAGGCTTAGGGATATGGTTTAATGGTGGACCTGGCAGTGTTAAGTTAACGGCTGGACTTAATGATCTTCAGAGAGCTTTTCCAGCCTAAACGATTCTATGATCCTAAAATGCTCCCTCAAAAGCAGATTCTTGCTATGATTCTGAAGAGATGGAATGACAGCTTCCGATTTCAAAATGTGAAGTCTTCTGTCAGAAGGGGCAAATATCACCTCTTATTAAAACTTCAAGTTAGTTGGGTGATGATACTTAAAATCATGCTGTTGCTCTAACTATTTTCAATTCTGAGTTTTGCAATGATGTTTTTCAATGTATGGTTGTTGAAGTAGTTCTATCCTTAGAAAGTTCTGTATCTCTGTCTCACCTCTTCCAAAATTCTGTTTCTGCTTTTCAGGTTTTTTTTTTTTTTTATTTAGAAGTTGCAAAGAAGTAACTTTATCCCTACACAGTAGCTGTAGACACTGGAGAAGAAATCTGTTGCCACGACACTACTTGTATACTGGAGAAATACTTGTCTACATAGATTTTTATAGTTACATCTCAAGGAGAGCAGCATTTCATTCAGCATTGTATCAGTACTACCTAGAGTTAAATGTGGTTTTCTCACCATTCAATTCATTTTTTGCCACTTCTGTGTGGAGTAAAATCACGTTTGTTACCTTATACTAAAGTGAAGTATTGTTCTAAGTCAGAATGTATTAACAGTACTTCCAGTATTGAGTCTGTTTGGAAGGAGGCAGAGTCCCTGACTTGACAAGGAAAAAACTAATTTTTTCCTTTTCAGAATTGTAATTAGTTAGATATATCAATTATATACACAATGACAACGGAAAACAAATGAATTCACCAACCTCTGCCCTCCACTAAGCTCCGTTAAGTTTTCCTTCCAGGTGTTTCCTAAGGCAACTCTGAACTCCATACCATCCAAGTCATTGTGGGTTTTAGAGGCTGCTAGCATAGCTCTGGCTCCGGGTAGGAGTGTTGAGAAAATGGAACCAAAGTCTTCATTCACCTACAAATCAGACCACAGAAGATGCATGAATGTGCTTTGAATCAAGAGCACAAAGAGTGAAAAACTTCGTGATAAGCTGCATGACGCTCGAGATATCTTGCCCTGTTCAACACAATGACTTCCCATGTCACATACAGGACCAGAGCGAAAACATTAGCTTTTGTTTTCTCTGTACTGAAGAGAGAAGCAACACCAAAGGATGCATGACACCTCATACTAAGCATTTTAGAAGGATCAAATGAAAGAAGTATTGGAAGGCTTCTTTATGCTATCAGCCAGGGAAACGGTTATGCCCTAACTCAGATTTATTAACTGGTAAATTGCGATCTCCCAATTAATGGACTACTAAATGTACAAGCACCATGTAAGAGACACACACTGGCATCCTCCCCGCTCTTTTTCTTCCAGGTTTACTTAAGCAGTGTCCAGGTATGCAATGGGATGCAACTTTGTAAATGCAGATTAAAATTTCATAGGTTTAGGGATTTATCTGAAAACACACTTATCCCACCAGGCGTGATGCTTTTGAATACAGTTCACTAATTTCTGCCAAACACGATTTTTACAATGAAAAGGTACCATTTTGTCAGTGATATCCTGCATACAGGCAGGATAATTAATAATTAAACAGATACTTAATCTATGTGTAATTTAATCTTGTTTAAAATAAATTTTCTCAAAGGCCAAAAAGTATAAGTTCTGCTGGTACAGCAGGAAAGAAGGTGTCAAAAGACTTCCATGTAGAAAAGGATCATTTTATACTTTTATTATAATTCATTATAGGAGAGAACTGGTAAAAAGGCAGACTGCCCAGGTAACAGAAACATAAGTCAGACATTGCTCTATCCCAACATTTCGTATCCTGACAGTAAGAGGAGCAGTACCCCAGGTGCACAGCCCCACACTGTAGATGGCAACACAGAACAAGAAAATTTTAACAATGGTAAAATACTGGTTTAAGAAAAAAAACCCCCAAAAAATAAAACATGACCATATTTCAATATGTCTTAACCTTCATGAAATTTTTGCAGGCTCTAAACAGGAATGGTAGAGTAGCTTTGCAGGTTTAACTGGATCTTTACAATTCTCAGAGAATTCATGTCTTATTCTCAAAAGTGAGAATGAACAGGAGAAATGAAGTGGTTATTTTTAAATATAGGTCAGGGATATTAGTTCTGAAAACAGACTTTTTTTCCCAAGGAAAGACACAAAACAGTAATCAAAGACAAATCTGATCCTGTACTAAAACATGAAGATATATTTCAAGTGTCATACCTTTTTCCAAGCAATATCTAAAGCTTCTTTTTTCTTCTGGTCAAGCTCTTCAATAACTGCAAGAATTTTTATCTTGTCATTCTCTACAATTCTTTTTTTCTTCATTAAGTCATTGTACTGGTGCAATGAGAAGAAAAGATTGATTCTCATGAACTTTGTGTTCAAATACATTTTGTGCTACTCTTACAGCTTCACTGTATCATTTTGTAGCTATGAAATAGTCATTAATCACAAGATTAAAAACCAATGCATACATTTAGCTGCATGAAGGATGTAAGTGTTGGGATTATTTGCAAATTAAAGAATCAGAATTTTCAACAATCAGCAAAGGGGAAGGACAACAGGGGTCTGAAAGTTGCCCTTCCAAGTTAATCATGTTTTGTTTGTTTTGTTTTCCATAGAAGAAAGGATGCTCCTGGATAGGAGGAAATAGTACTAGAAAAGCTGAAGGGTAAAATCAGTGGGCAGTTTTGAGACAATCCTGGAACAGCCTGAAGATAGTTGATGCTACACAACCCTGCTACACCTTCAAGCTATCACGCTTGAAGATGAACATTTTTTTGATTTGCAACTTTAAACACAGTATATAGTTCTCAGATACTCTAATGGATGCCACAAAGCTCGCTAATGCTTCAACTTAGGATGGACTGGGGTAGGAAGGAATAAAACGTTATTTTTTACTATCCAAAAATCAAGATTATGAGTAACCTTGAAAACTAGTATGCCAATGAACAGTTCAAAGATGTAAGATTGGTATGAAAAGAACCAGCAAAAAGTTTCCTGCTGTCTCATGAAGGTTTAGTTTTATTTTTGGTGTATTGAGAAATAGAGCTTATGAAAAAGCTATAAAGCTACATTATATATATGTATCTTCATTGTATACATCATGCGACCAGCCTGCCCAGTCTTTATAGGTTAAAGCATGGAATGTTTACCCTCTCCTCTGTGTCAGAAAGCATGTTCATTGCTCTCGTGTTCACATTCCTTCCCAATTTCTCTTTATGCTCCTGCAATATCTGCAGCTTCTGATTTGCTTCTTTAGGACTGTTATTTTTAAAATCATAGGCTGTGTTTGGCTGACCGAAGAGTGATTTCTCTGAAGCTATCCACTTGTACTCTTTCAGCATTTTGGCCACCTGTAAACAAAAGGATATGTTGGGGCTTTCTCCTCACCCTTCTTAAATGTGAACTAAAAACAAAATAAAAGAAACCAGATATCCCCCCAATCCAACATTCTGAAATTACTCTACCACATTAATTCATCTACCCCAATACAGCACAGGTACATATCTTTACAATGCTTTGTGTGATTTAACTATGGACAAACCAAGATTTTAAAGTAGCTTTCACATATATCTTACTTGAAACACCCTTTTTTTCTACATTTGGACTATACCAATGTCACTAGATCTTGGAATTACCTTCTTTAATTAGTTATCTAATTTGTCCATACAGTTGGAATGTTCTTACTGATCACTTTCTCACTGTGACCCCCTCTGTTACTCCACACAGATAAGCTCTTTTACAATGTACAATTTCTACTCCCTCTTCCTCAGATAAAACTTTTCACATTGAGAGCTGCTAATATGACAGTGCTTAAGGAAAAAAGGCTATTTCCTTTGCAAGTGGCAAGGGAAATAACCATTCTTGCTCACAAAATGTGAAGAAAAGCACAGTTTTGAATACCTTGGCAGAAGCATCAGCAGCCTCTTGTTGGCATTTGGTGATGCTGTGTTCTAATTCTTTAATCTTAAGCTGTAATTCATTATTTTGTTCTCTGTATTTTACCATCTTTGCAGATTTGTCTTTAATTGCATTATCATGTAATGCAATTATTTCCTTTTGCTTGGAAAGTTCCTTCTGTGACCTCTCCAGAGATTCCTGAAAAAGCAAATCAGCAGACATTTATTGTCCTCTTTTAAAGCTGGCATTAGACCCTTATTATAACAGGCACAGTAAAGACAAAAAAATCACATGTGAAAGTGCAGCAAAAAAAATAACTGCCTAGGCTGACTGAGTGTGTTAAGCAAGTCTGCAGAATAAAATACACGTTGTAGTGTGAGGTTCACGGGATCACACTGAGTAACATCAAAATGGATAATGAAACACAGTATTCATTTTTACCTCCGTCTTAGCCACTTCAGCCACCACAGCATCAACTTGTTGCTGGTAGGATTTGATTGCTTCCTCTGCAGCTGCTATCTGTTGTTTATAGGAGGCCTGTTCTTGTTTCAGCTCTTCAAGTTCCAGAATTAAAGCTTCAACTTCCTAGAGAGATGTTTTCCAATACATTAGTTATACTTAAATGGAAAGAATTAAGATTCAGTTTAATGTAGTAAAAGCTGCAGAAAATTAAAAGCACCCATTCTTCAGCAAAAGTGCAATGTCACAAAAACAAAGAAACAAACAAAAAACCTCAGTCAGTGACTATGTCAGTGGCAACACAGTAATATATTAAGTCCCACAACTGAGAGCATTAAAACCTCAGGAGAATCAAACTTTCTGGTTTTTGCAGCCACTTTTAACATTGAGAAAACTGCCAACAAAGGTGAAGATTTACCTGCTGCATATCTTTTATTTTTTTGCTTGAAGTGTCTGCCTTTTTCTTGGCATCATCTAGTTTCTGCTGTGCATTTTTTCGTTCTTTTAGACATTCTGCTTCTGCATTTTTCATTTTATTGTCTAATTCCTTGTATTTTTCTTCTGCTTTCTTTTTGCTCTCTTCAGTCTTGTTTAATGTCTCTTCACACTCCGCTGAATCAAGAAAGAGAGTACTGAGACTGGGCATTGTTCTCATCTTTTAATTTACATCATAAGCTCCAACTGAAATAAATCTTTCTGTGCCTCCAACAGAAAAAAAAGTGGTTGTACACTCACTAGTTGCTGAAGTCAAGTATTTCAATGATTATTCTAAGACAGTGTGCTGTTGTCACCAATTATTGCTATGGAACCAGACAACTAGCCATCATGAAAATATGGGGGGTTTTTTTGACATGGGAAGAGTATGTCAAGTCTCATGACCAGGAAGTAATTAATCAGATGGCTACCTAATAAGATATCACCTCATGTCTTATCTTATTACCCATATATCTAGACATGTATCACTTCTCTCCATTTTTTTCTTAAGATGTTTTACTTGTTACTGTATTTTGTGCATTTATGTCTTTCCTTAGCTATACGAACACCTTTTTTCCAATGCTTTCTTGTTATGCAAACTATATTACTAACCTCAAATATCTACAGAAACAGGTGGCTTGAAAAAAAGCAAAGATTACTCAAACATGGGATTAAATCCACTTTTAAACTTCCCTAAAGACATATTTTCCTTTATTATAAAGTATATAAAACATTTAATAGGAGTATAAAATTTACTATTAATAGAATGACCAACTGTAAGTGAATCACCTCTATGAAAGTATACTGTGATTCTATATTTCTTACATATTCCAAAATATAAAGCCAGTATTTCCAAAATAAAAAATACTTCTTTCTTAAATAAAGATTCTGCTACTCAAACAGCCTGATATCCATCTCATTCTCAGCAATTAGTTTTCAGTTAAAAGAGTAAGAACATGTTTGTCACCAATGGTTTTCTTCAGGGCAAGCAGCTCTTCCTCTTGTTTGTGATAAGCACTTTGATGAAGCTTCTTTTGCAACAGCTCTGCTTCCTCAGACTTCATCTCCCATTGCTGCTTCAGTTGCTGGTACCTTTGGAGACAGTTGTGACACACTGCTATATGGAAGGGTACCCAGCATCTCCTGTTCAAAGCTGAAGTAAATGCCTATATTCCCTTTCTCATGTGAGACACAGTGATGACTGTAGGGCAAATAAGCTTAAATGAATGAAAATCTGAAACAATTGCTTTAATAATAATTGTGAGGTTTGTAGACATGCAAGTTATTATATATGTAGCTCCCACTATTTAGCCCTGATCTGACATATTAAAAACAAATGCAACACATCGAATTTGGCAACAATTCAGAGATCACTTGTTTCCCCAACTGGCAGCATGACAGATGTTAGGCTGAAGAATTGAAGAAAAGAGTTAAAGTCCTTTCCTCCTTTTGGCTATATTTCTGGATGTCTACTGCAGGTCAAAACAATTTGAAAGAATAAATCCAGCAGGTAGATAGCATTATGCAACACTACCTCCTTATGGCATTTTTAACAGAACTGACTAAATATATTTTTCTATTTTATCTTTTAATAAGGTATTCAGTAACTGAGTAGCTGGAAATCAGATATATTTAAAATTAGTTAATTTAAATCTTTCCAGCAGTATCACTCAGATATTCCTTTTTCACATCTTTTTATTTCCTTGTAAGAAAAGTAAGAGTGACCACAAATTGGAATCCTGTATGGGTGCGAAAAATACTTCTGGAACACAACCATTCTTCAGTGGACTTCATGAAACTTCAACCAATTTCAAGCAGACATCAAAGCGTACCCTTTTTTTTCCCTTGTATTATCCAAAAGAAAGGATTAGTGCATGTGTTATCTAAAAACTGAATTTGCTTTTTGACTGCTGAACTTAGTAATTAAATTGGGAGGACATGGAGGAAGGGAATTATTTTGTGCGTACTACATTCTCAAAAGGCCCTATGGCCTCCCAAACAGCTCATTATATTAAATTTACTCAGTTACGTTAAGAGAAATAATACACGTTGTACAGTGCAAACCTTACTTTTCAGCAACCTTCTTCAAGCTTGCCAACTCCTTCTCTACAGCCACAAGTTCAGATTCCTTTGTCTTGAGTTCTACTTCAACATCTTTGATTTCTTGAAGTTTAGACAATATTGGTGCAGCCTGTGATGATGCACCTGTTCAATGAAAAAATAAAAAAGCAGGCTAATTGGAATTGGACCAGTGGATTTACCACTAGGAATTGCCAATCCTAAACATTAATAATGTGCCAATAGATGACTTACTTTAGTTGAAAAACAGATATGGTAGCTAGGCTAAAGTTAGAGTTCTCAGTGGAGAAAGGCTACCTGTGTTACAGAACTTAGTTCTGCAGGCTTTGAATACTGCACATGCATGTCTTGCACAAACAACTAACTTTTGATAAGTTAAGAAATTATCGCAAATCAATGATGAATTGCTTCAAAAGGTGCTTGAATTCCAACCACTTCTGCTTCCAAGAGGATTATACAGTTAAGTAAGACTGAAGTATTTAAAACCTAAATTATTCCATGTAAAGTTTGTTATTAATTTTTTTCTTAAGCTAATTAATATTATTTCACCTCAATATAATTTTAGCTCAAACAGATTATTCCCAGTATGTGTCTAAACAAAAAGGTTACTGTTCATTTGTATAAAAAATATGCAAGAGCAGTAAACATATCAATAGACACACAATATTATAATATGAATAGAATCAGCAATTACCTCCATGCAGAGTGCCTTGTGGATCAAACACATCTCCATCAAGAGTAACACTTCTTGTCATTATCCTTTTGTCAAAAGTCACTTTCTTAGCATTATCCATGTTATTACAGACCAGTGTTGTTCCAAAGGCATATTCCATTGCCTTCTGCAGTTCAGGGTCGTATTCAATTAGAAAAAGGGCTAAATGCGCATTAGTATGGCCAGTCTAGAAATCAAATGAAAAGCAATTAGTATGCCTTAAGCTATAAGAAGTTTCAAATCTAATTTCTTTTTTTTGATAAAAACACTCTCTAAAAGTATTGTTACATTTTAAAACTATTTCAGTTACAATGGAAAAATTAATACCCATTTAAACCTCACATAACTAAAAGGATACAAAGGAAAACAAAATCAATATACCCCCAACTTTACAGAAATTCATGTTTGTATAACCATTCAGAACCCCAAGCTTTTAGTACGGAAACAAAATGAAAATGGGACAGAAGTAATATAGTGTAAATAATATATTTATTTACATACCAAGCTTTGGGCCAACTTGACCGCGTCTTCTGGAACACACCTGGCCAAAATTTTATTTAATGGAATGATGGTGTATCGATGCTTTAGTTCACCCTTTTCTAAAAGCTTTTTAGCAGTAACCTCAAAAAAAAAGTTACAAAGCATACCTGAGTACACAACTGATTTTGTAAAGTGAGACAACAGGACATTGTTAGGAGAACACAGTTGCCACCAACCATGCACAAATAACTGAATGCACAATGCACATGCCAATTGAAACACATCAGTCCAAATCCCTCTCAAGCATTCAGTAACAAGGCACGTGCTTGCGAACAATACAGCCATATCTCAAAATTCAGAGTTCTGTACTAAAGCAATAAACTTACCTCTGTGTCCACAACAATGTTATACAGCTTCCCTCCAGCAACAGCTTCCAGGGCTCTTGCTTTGGATAGATCTTTCACAGTGAAAAGAGACACAACAGGGCCCTTCACATGGTTTGGATCCCATTTTTTTTCTGGGTGTCTTAAAGTAAGTATAAATTACAACTATGAATCATGTCCGTTTTTCTCCCACACATATTAAAAAAAATTACAGTTAAAACTCATGATGCTTATTATTCTGCTAAAAGCAATTCTAAATTCTATGAGGAAAAGAACCCCACAGAGAAAACGGCCAAATTAAATACTTCACAGCAAGAAACTTGCCAATAAAGAGTCAGTTACACAGTCATCAAAAGAATGTCATTCCTGATTTTAGTATGATTTATTCACACAATTTTCAGTTGATTTTCCCAATGGGTTCCATTATTTCCACAGTTATAGGAGTATGTTCAGCCTATTACACAAACAATTAAACCTGAGCATACACAAACAATTAAACCTGAGCATACAGGTATTTGATTGGTGGAGCCAGATACAGAGCTGACCTCCAAAGAGCAAGTCTACTTGTGTCCACAGGCAGGAAACAACGATGACATATTTTTGCAGTTTAGAACTTTGGATTCTATGGCTTTAGCTACTGAAGTTATGACTTGAAAATGCCATCAGACAATACTATTATATTCTAGTGACTGCAAGACTGTAACATTTCCTGACTTCTCCCTTGTCCTCCCCCTTCACTTTGCAACACAGGTAAGACAGTCATTATTCACTGGCACTAAAAAGAAAGCAACTAAAAGAGCTAAGACACTGGTGTAATTATCAGGTAAAAGGCCCCCAAAAGCACTTTCAAATGTCCTTCAGGATCACGCTGAGATCTTACTTGTATGTAAACTGTAGATGAGGAAATTTTGCCATTAAACTTTCACTCAGTTCTCTCAGCCGACTGATTTCTGAAGTCAATGTCTTCTTTTTTGCTAGGAGGGCTTCTCCTTTCTCTTCTTCAGAGTTGAACACAAGCAGTAGACATATAGCCAGAGCAGAAGAATCTATTAGCTTAAAAATTGGTATCCTACGCTGTTTATTTACATACATGTAGAAAATACTTACTTGGAAGGCATTCTAAAACTCTTCGTGAATTTTAGACTAAAACAATTAATACCATCAGGCAAATTAATACTAAACAGGCAAAGAAAAAGTCTAAAGTGTAATGTGCTTCTCTAAAGGTTATTCTGAAGTATCAGTTAACAGTTTTGAGTAGTGTCTGAAACAAATGTGACCTGGCAAGAGAAACAAACTGTAAGAAGTGTTTTAGGTACAGAAAATCAAGAAGCAATAGGGATGTCATTCACTTTTTCCATCTAAATTTTAGCTGGAATTTTGCCATGAAACTTCAAAACATTTGTCCCAAAGCTTATAAAAATCAAATTATTTTAAGCTACTTTCTGTGGAAGTTTAAGAGTTTGCAGAGCTTAGACCAGAAAAATTTCTTTATGCATGAAAGCAGCATACTTGATTTTTCATTTTCTTCCTGCACTGGGTCTGATCTAGATGGAGTTAACACCGCCCACTGCAGCCTTCATAGTGCTGTTCTTTGTGTTTCTAGCAGAAAGATATAGATGTAACACAGTCTTGGCTACAGCTGAGCATGCTGGCACAGCACCAAGGCTGCCCTTCTAGTCCCTCTTCCAAAAGCCAGAAGGCTGTGGGTGGGCAAGAAGCTGGGAGGGGACATAGTCAGGATATGGGGTCCAAGGGATATTCCATACTGTTATGAGGGTGTGCTCAGGAGTAAAAGCTAAGAGAAAGGAGGAGGGGAGGGAGCATCCCTTATTAAGGCCTTTGTCTTCCAAAACATGCGTTTACACATACTGAGGTCCTACTTCACAGGAAGTCACTCAACATTGGCTCCTGTTGGGAAGCGGAGCATACATTTTTTGTTTTGCTGTGCTTCTGTGTCCTCCAGCCTGCTCTAAGATGACCCACCACTGGCCAAGACCATCACTGATGGTGGTTAAAGCCTGTGGGATAATGTATCATAGAAGGGGAAAAAAAGCTAAACCTATCTGCAATGCCTGGAAAGAGTGAGAAAATGTGAGAGGAACAGCCCTGCAGACTCCAAGGCCAGTGAAAGACAGGGAGGAGGAGCTCCAAGCATTGGAGCTGAGATTCCCCTGCAGCCTGTGGTGCAGACCATGCTGAGGGAGCTGTGCCCTGCAACCCATGGAGGTCCACACTGTAGTAGATATCCACCTGCAACCTGTGGATGGTGAAAGCCCACACTGGAGCAGGGTCCTGGCAGAACTTGTAGACCCATGGACAGAGAAGCCCATGCTGGAGCAGGTTTGCTGGCAGCACTTGTGACCCTCCCCAGGGACCCACACTGAAGCAGCCTGCTCCTGAAGGACTGCACCCCATGAGAGGGACCCATGCTGGAGCAGTCTGTGAAGAACTGCAGTCCATGGGAAGGATTCACACTTGAGAAGTTCATGGAGGGCTGTCTCCTGTAGGAAGGTCTCCATGGTGGAACAGGGGAACGATGCAAGTCCTGCCTCTGAGGAGGACTGAGTGGCAGAGACAATTTGTGAGGAACTGACTGCAGACCCCATTTCCTGTCCCCCTGTACCACTCACAGAGAAGAGGTACAGAAAATCTGTAATGAAACAGAGCCTGGGAAATTAAGTTAAATTGATCTCCCCATGTCTATTTTGCCCATGGTAATAAATGTCAAGTGATCTCTCTCCCTGTCCTTATCTCAACCCATGAGCCTTTTGCCATGTAACCTCTCCTCTGTCTAGCTGAGAAGGGATATGATAGAATGGCTCTGGAGGACACCTGGTGTCCAGTCAGGGTTAACTCACAACACTATACTTCTTTCTAGATTGCCCCAAAATTATGCAACAGAAGTCTGTACAGACCTGAATAGTTCAGCTCCTTTATTTGTTTCTCTAGAGTTATTTTCATTCTTTCAACAGCTTCAAATGCTTTTTGGTCTTTCTTGTAGCCTTCATCCATCTTTTTAACTCCAGCTTCTTTTGACTTTAATTCTTTTTGTGCATAATTCAACTTCATTTGAGCCTATAAGGAGTAAGCAAATCTTCAGTACGCAATCAGATCTTCAAAGATAATCTTGCAAGTGCAGATTTAGAATGCTTGCACTATCAAGCTGTCCATTTAATTCATAAAATTTTCCATTGGTTGCAGATAAGACAAAAAGCAGCCTTGGCTTTTGAAAATAATGGCACAGGTATTTGGAAACAAAACCAAAGATCTTGTAGATAGCTGTGGTAACATATTAGCATATTAATAGAGTCTGAGAAGAAACAAAGTAAAATAATGTAGAATATAGCTGTCCTTGTCCTTCTTTACTGAGAAAATTTACTCCTTAAGTGAGACAAGGAAAGTGAACTTTGGAAATTTAAACTCCACTATCAGAACTACCCCAGCAGGTTTCCAATCTTAAGACAAAACAAGCACTGTCTCTTTCAGCTGTGTGAAGAGCACACAATTTAACTAAGGAGAAGATAGTTTCTTCTAAACTCTCCATTTCACAATCTCAGGCATCTCCACTTTAATTCCATTAAGTTTTACTGTAGAAATCTCTTAGTCTGATTGTGTATTACAGACAACAGTCTTAATTTTTTCCTATTCAATATTATCAATCATTTGAGTACACTGTGTCCTACTTTATATCTCAAATGCCAGTTTCTTATACTTCCTTGCAGCAATGCTACAGGCATTTTCCTGTGCAAGGATATTTTGTTTATATTTTATCAAAACGTTATCTTAATGCATACCCTAAAATGCAAAATGTCTTGCATAGATACTATACACCTCTTTTAATTGATCTTCCAAACATGTGTCAATTGGTTTTCAAACAATTTTCAAAAGCATGAAGGCAGGTTAGAGACAGGCAGAGCTTTTTTCTTACCTGTTTTGCCTCTGTTACTGCTTTGCCAATTTCATTTTTGCAGACCATCATCTGCTCTGAAAGAGTAGCTTCTTCACCATCCTTATTGCTGGACAGGCCAGCAGACACAGCATTAAAATGCTGTTGTGCTGCAGCTAAAGCAAGTGCATCTTTTTCACTTTCTTCCTGTAAAGCACTTAGTTCTTTCTCTAGATTCTTTAGTTCTTTCTCCTTTGACACCAATGCTTTAGAATCCTTCAGCAAAACAAGGAACAAAAATAAGAAAACTAAGAGAGAACTTGAGTCCATTACCTTGAAATTCATGTTCTTTAAATGAGGAGCTACAAATAGTTTCAACAACTACATTTCTATGACCCTTTGTCAGATTTTGTGATCTTGCAATATGTCTTTGCATGTTTTCAAAGGTGTTACTTGCCCCATGAGTGCACTGCATATCTGGACAGATGAAATACAGGAAGTGGTTAATAGCTGCCCAAGAACTAGGAGAATTATCTCTTCCTTCCCCATATCTACAAAGTGATCCTCTTGCATAAAAACATCAACCGTCAAAAACATGCAAGGCAGAGATTTCTCATTTAATTTTAAGCGTAACATACGTCCAGAAAGCGTAACAGTTTAAAGCTTTAGGGACCTCTGATGAGCTTAATTGAAAATTGGGAGCCATAAAGACTTGCACTCTGTTTGTATTTGCATCATGTCTGTTTCTAGTGGGAACCTACTACCTATGCTGCACAAATTAAACAATGCCCTTAACATTTGTCACTCCTTTCCTAGTGTAATTCTTGCCAATCATAAGATTCTTTTTACCATAATAGGAAAGAAAAACCAGCTGTTCCCACAATCTGAATTAATTTAGTATGTAAAGAAAATTATATACAAATATATTACCTTCTGCATACGTGTTACCAATTCCTTGTACTTAACCTCTTCACTTTTTAAGTTTTGCTTCTTGAGATCAAGGGCACTTCGTGCCTTCATATTAACTCTTTGATTTTCTGAAAGAGCAGCTTCCAGTGCATGGAGCGTACCCCCAACTTCCTATAATCAGTAACAATAGAAATTTAATTTAGCCTCTGGAACCAATATAGTATTTGTACTATTTAGTCTTCTGTTCACAGCTTCATGTAGAAGGAAATCTGGCCAAGCAAGCAGTAGTCTCCAATATAAACAGGTCAGAACATCTCTTCCCTCTGAAATCCAACCTAACTTGAAGCTACTATTGAAGACCGGCATCATTCCATAAGACAGGACACTGTCCCTGTACAGAAGGTGAATTTAGACATCCAAAGACTCTATGGGTGATCCTGTATCTAATTAAATTTACTGGCCCCAAAATTGAACTCAGTACTGATTATTACCAAATAAAAGCTTGCTTACTTTGCTCTTCTGTTGAGACATCAACAAAATGAGAGAAAAAAAGTCTTTGGCAAAATTTACCATTGAATGCACAGAGTAGAAACATGAGGGCAGTTTCTATGGTTGTTATTTTTCATTTGCATTTCAAACCAAAAAAAACCCCATTAAATGGATGTCTTCTAGACAATGGCTAAAACTGACAATGCGCAGTGCATAATCTAAGCAACCCACCAGAGGAAGATAGAAGTTCAAGGGGATATTATCTGTTAAAATAATACCCATGTCTTAAAATTCTTTGTATTCAGGTATTCAGATGGGCACAGCTCTGTTCTCACTTACCTTATCCTTTTTCTTTTCCATCTCTGCCATGTCTTCATTAAGTTGTCTCACCTTCTGTTCAATTTCAGCCATTGATTCCTGAAACTTCTCCACATTAGATTGCATTTCCTTTAACACATCAACGGAGGATATCTTTGTTTCTTCAGCCTGAACAAACTGATAAGCTACACAAAAGCGGCTTAAATGTTCTATTTCTCGTGCTATTTTCTGGTATTCTAGATAGGATGCTCGTTCCTGAATAGACAAAAATAAATTTTTTTTAAAAAAACAACTCTAAAATATGATGGAAAAACAATGTAAGACTGTTATAGAAACCTTCTAAGCACCTCTACACATCAGTATTTGTAAGTGAAAGGAAGGATCCTCCATGTTATACAGTATACTTGGTATTACACATTGCAGGCCTGCTTAAAAAAATCTCAGCTAAAACAATATTCATATAATTGATTGCACAGCTAAGAACTAAGACATACTTTTAACTATTTTCATCTAGTTCACTTGTTTTCTGCCTCCTCCCTCTCTCTCTCTCTCTCTCGGATTTCCTGAAAGTCCAAAATATCACATTCTCGTATTTGGAAAGATGATAAAATTTCTCTTATAAAATTCTACAGAGCTTGAAAATATCCTATTTGGTTTTGTTTCAGCCAAAACACTGTTCAGGGTAGTTGAGAGCATTTTTACAGTACTTGAAGGACCTACCTTACCACCCTTCTAATTTTTCCATACCTCTTTCAGTTTCTGTAAAGTTGGATTGATCTCCTCATTTAAGATCTGAAACACATAATAGAACATTTATATTCTGATTTTACTGATCTCTAAACATATCTAGACATGGATATCTAGTTCCAGGTACAGAAATTAAATACTCTACAAGTCAAAATCAACACTAAACTAGTGATTCAGTTATCTTTAACAAATATGAAAGAAAGTATACTTTTCAACATATAGTACCGTTTGAATGGTTTTCAGTTTGTATTCCTTCTTCTCTATGGTTTTCTGGACAGTTATTTTCTTGCACTCATACATCCTAGTACCAGCTGCTTCTTCAATCATCGCTAAAATCTAAAAATAAACCAATGCAACAAAAATCTCATGTTTTTTCTTACGCTAGATTGATTCAACTCAGTTGAACATATCATCCCCCTTCAACATCTTCACTTTTGTTGGACCCCTCCCAAAATACAGATTCCTATCATTCAAATCAGTTCAGTAAAACTTCAGACAAAAAAAGTTCCACAACTTTCTTACCTCTGGTGGCTTCATATTTAGAACTTTGGTAATTTGTCCCTGGTGACAGAAAGATAAAACAAGAACAGTGGTTATGTACCATGTGGGAGAAGAAAGAAAAAACAAAACCCCAAACCTCAAACTCCCACTGACTTTTATACGTTGCATTATAAGTTCAAGCACTTCTTTTATTTTTTTGCTACAAGGATAATCTAGTTTACTCGATTGTTTTGCTCTTCAAAGTTCACATAAGTCACTCTTTCAGGTAGCATGCTTGAAATAGTCCTTACATCGTATCTTAGGCTCATCTCCACAGTCCTGATTACATCTTAAATGTAAATATTTTGTTCTAGAGTTGCTGATGTCAAATAAGCTCCTAATCATAAACTAACTTTTTTGATGATGTAGCTCACATGTAACTAGGGAGAAGCAGAATATGTACAATATGTACCACCTTTGCCATCAACTTGAGACAGCTACATTTGAAACAATAAATCCTGCACTGTTTTTTTATTCCTTGCAAATATTTCAGGGGTTTGCCTAGTCCCTTATAGAGTCTTCTCAATACATCAGCCTTCTTTTGATAAATATGACTAAAGAAGGGACATATCTCAACTTCATTCAAAATACTGTCTAACGTGGAGCACAAATAACAGGAAATAAAATCTGTCATTTTAGTGTAATAATAAAAGCAACGTTTATCTGTTAAGGAGAAAAAAGTAGGAAATAAAATGAGAACATGTTTTAGAAAAGTTGGTTATCATCAGGATCACATGAGGTCTTGTGCTACAACATGTGTTTTAGGGTCAAACTATGCTGTACTGGAAATCTTAACTACTTAACAGACACTTCATTTTCACTTGGTAAGATGTCACTCTAATTAGGAAATTGAGTGTTCTCCCACTATCTCCCCTGCCTTAAATTTAGTGCAAGTCCTATTCTTTCTGGATTTTATAAAGATGCACACAATACCTGCATAATGAGGAAGTGAGGATTATTGACATTGAGTCCAACAGAACAGAAGAGATCCTGCACACGACTGTTGGCAGCATTAACACCATTGATAAGATACTTACTTCTGCCTCCAACAACAACCTGGAGAGCAAAAACAAATGGAAGGAACTTTAGATGGTTTAAAAACTGGTTGGTGTTATAAGAATATAAACTGTAATAAAGAATAAAAATCTGAGCAAATCATACGTATTATATCTTTGCATACACATATATGCGCATACTATGAACAACACCAAACCAGAACTTGTTTGACATTTAAAATATTTAACTAAAATATAAGAAGGATTAGTCATTGAGGACAATACTGATAAGAAACTTTCCAAAAACTCTACTTAAAAAAAAAAAAAAAAAAAAAAAAAAAAAAAAAAAAAACAAA
>VZRN01006399.1:390672-429734 GCA_013397935.1 Dasyornis broadbenti | reverse complement strand
AATCAACCAATCAAAAAAATATCAAAAACCAAAACCTCAACACTTTCATCAGAAACAAAAAGGTTCCTTTGTTCTTACAGATGAAATTTAACACACAGTTCAGATATTAAGAGGAAGATATGAAAGCACAAAAAGCCACAAGGTAGAAAATTGTACCCTGCTTTACAAACACCTTTAGCTAGTACACTGGATCTACTCCTACAGTCTGCGTTACTAACTACACTGCAGAGGCAATGTAGAAGCATTGGCTCTACTGCAGAAACTCAACTTTAAATGTTACCTTTTTTTTTTCTTGACCAGTCAATCTGCTGAGCATGGTAAAAATGTATATACGTTATTAAACAATACAGATAATAAAGACTCACCTGCCTAGTGACAGTGATCTCATCATTAGCTTCAAATCCCAGTGGACTTCGACTCTTGTCTGAATTATCAAAGTTAATAGACACGGTTGCCTTTGTAATTCCAGCTTGCCCATTTTTATAAACTAGATCTTGCAAGTTCGAAGCTCGCACCTAAGTCCATGGAACAGATGTTTTTTAAAAAAGAAATTAACATTTTCATTGTAGGTTTTGCAGAAATGAATGAAAAAAATTATGACCTAGCTGCATATTTAAGAGTTCATGTGAACTGACACATGGTGCTATCATTGTAAAACCAGTGTGCGCCAGTCCAGTTTTAGGTATCCAGCTAACTGCTTCTGCATGAGGCTCCTGACAAACACTGAATATATATTTTTAAAAAGCCAGCCACCAGTAAATTTATTTTTCACAATGCAGTTCACAGGGAAATGATTCAGAAATTGTTCCTTGGAGATCTGCTGGCTTTGTCTACAACTGGTGGGAGACAGGGGTGGGAAAGAGGGGAAATTTAAAAAGTCATCTTCAGACAGAGATTAAAATTGATGGCAGAGCACAGGTTTTTTATAAGAATACAGCAGATATAATCTCTTAAATAATAGGCATTGCATGAAAACCACTTTTTACATTTTTTTCTGATTAACCAGATAACCAGATTTTAAGACCCAATCTAGAACTGAAAATATTAATTAAAAGAAGTAAATTAGTGCCTTTAGATGCAGAAGACCTTTGGCTTGAAGTTGTTACCTTTGAGTAGTTATTTTTAGTCTATTGTTTTAAGCCACATACTTTGTGCACGTGTAGTATATGGATGAAATTGTATCTCAGCCTTAACATAAGAATGAGCAAGAATGACAGAGACATAGATTTATATAATGAAAAATCCAAATAATAAAACTGTTTCAATGAAGCACCACTTCAGGTCTTCCGTGGGAGATTACTGGCTAAAGTAACACGAACGTTGCTGACAGAAGAAAGACCTTTCTTAAAAGTCCCATCTCTCTTTACCTGTGACAGATTGCTGATTCCCAGCACGAAACAGATGGAGTCCAAGATATTGGATTTGCCACTACCATTCAAACCAGTAATGGCATTGAATAGCGGGTCAAAGCCATTAACTTCCGTCCTCTGAGCATAGGATTTAAAACCTTCAAGAACGATTGACTTGATGTACATCTTCTCGATGTTCCTAATGGACTACGCAAAGTAGTCCTCTGAGAAGCACTTAGAAAGATAACTGGATTATAATCCTATGTATTTCAAAGACGAGAAGAAAAAAGAGAAAGCAAATAAATCACATTGCCAAACAAACACAACTGCACGTGTGAGAAAACGGAAAGAACGCATGCCTCTTACAACAAAAATATCATGCATTTATAAACGAAAAAAGCCAAACAGACCACAGATCCAGGCAGTATCCCAACAATAACCTGTACTTCAGCATTTCTAAGCGCCGCGCCTTTACACAAGGCGCACCATGACACTTGGATACAGAATCGTGGCAAAACCACGGTTTCTCAAGATGGCTGCCAGCGAAAGGGAAGAAAAGGCCCAGATGTTACCAAACACGGCAGAGCCACCCTTTCCCGCCTGCAAAACTGCCTGCTCAGACACACTGCCCGCGAGGGGTAAATCCCAGGGAAGCGGCAGCCTCGGCTCTGAGGCACCGCGAACGAAGACGCATCACAGCACCATCCCGGATCATGCCGCCTTTATCGCTCTACCCCCGCCAGAGACCCTGCTCCACGAGCCCTCGCTGCTGGCTTTGATGTCAAATTGTTCGCGACCGGCGCTGCTTCCCGATGCCGGTACTCACTCGCTCACCCCCGGCAGGTGCCGCTTCCAGATGCCGGGGCCTCAGTCGCTCAGCCCCAGCCACCGCTGCTCCCGCCGCCCGCCAGGATTGAATTTTGGCGCCGAATGGCGTAGCCGTTAGGGGAGGCGCCTGAGGGCGCCCCCCCCCGCCCCGCCTGCCCGGCCCGCCCGTCCCGGCGGGAGAGGGGCGGCACAGGGCTTCTAGTGACTCCTCCTGACACAAGAGCGAGTTGAGCCGGAAGGCGGTCTGAAGGGACGGCGCTCGGCGGGCATTCCTGGGAAAGGGCTCTCCTGGCTCTGACCGGGGGCGTAGCATGGTGAAAATGGCGGGTTCCGGCGCCATGAGGGAGGGTGATTGGAGGCCTGCGGTCCCCGGCGGAGATGGGGCTGGACGAGAAGGCACTTGGGCTTTCCTGTGGGGTTCTGTAGCGGGGCTGAGGAGCTTGAGCGTTAACTCCAGACTGCGGCGGGAAGAGTCTTTGTACCGCCCTGAGATTGTATTAAAATGAAGGAAGTACGGTTCTTTACTTTCTACATACATTCCTACTATACCACCACACCCCACACCCCCACTGCCCCATAAAAAAGAAAAAAAACAAAGCGCCGTCTATGCCTGTTCGAATCTGTTGCTGTGATTTACGTAGATGTGCTTCCATTCAAGCAGAAGAAGGAGAACTTGCGAGTTACATCTCACTGAAAGAACAGTAGTCGTCTGTTTATTGCTGCACTAGTTAAAATAGGAAAGTAAAGTCGGCTGGATGCATTTATTCGTTCCGGAGCCTTCATTAGTCGCGCTATGTAAATAGACCAGGATTTTGCAAGAGGGCTCCGATCTCGAACTGTCAGCTGGACAGTGTTACCGCTGAGATCTGCTGTAAAACTTGGTGTCCTGAGCTACTGAGTTTGATGTTATTTTAGTAATTTGAAATAATTCAGACTGCAGGTCTACATTACATTAGGGGGAAAAACTACAGGGTATTTGCTTGCTTCAGGAATTACACTGGATGCAGCTTTTGAAGGCATTTCTGTGACAGTAGTGCTGCTGGAAGTACTGCAGCCAGAAGCACTTTATGGTCCCTTATATGCTGTTCACTTGTTTATATCTGGACACCATACTGGAAAAATTATTTTGAATTCTGGACAAGAATCAGGTTGATACTGTGTAACTATGCAGCCATCACTAAATGCCACTCTTTATTTGGCAAATTGAAAATGTTCCCAAATTATTTTTGAATCTGCCATCTGTGGCAAATGTGCTTGAGTGTTTCTTGCCTGCAGAAGGGTTCCTGGTTTGTTTCTGTTAGAGGTAGCTGCTTGGACTGTACTGAAGTTGGCACCTGGTTATTCTTCAAATGGCCAAAATCACTCAATGTGTGGTTGATGGAGCTGACAGCTGGGCAGCTAGTGCTGTACCTGCTAGAAATGCTGCTTCCCCTTACAGACTAACTGCAACCTGAAATAAGGAAATGGAAATAAAACAGAACCAATTCTGATGTGAGAGGCTTCTTGCTATAAAGGTAACCAGGTTTGTTCACTATTTGGATATGACATGAGGGAAAGAAATCATTTCTTAAGTATTAAGAAATCAATTCTTAAGTAGTTCTGTAATAGCTTTGACCTCGTGAGCCTTAAATTTGAGTACTTTATTTTAAGAAATACAAAAATCCAGTTGCAGTTACTTAACATGCAGTTAGCACTTTGGAATGAATATAACACATGGTTTGAGGAAGGAAAATGTATTTTTAGCAGCTGTTTGTCTATAAATGGTTTTGTTATTATTATATCATAATAACTTTATTGTGAACTTTAGGCAAGCAAACTTCCAGCTCTTTGAGGAGCTAGTCACTAGAACCTGCTGAGAAACAGTCCTTTTGGATTGGGAGTGGAACAGAGCTGACATATTTTTAAGGACACCTTCCATAAAGCAGAACAGCTGGTGATCCCCAAGCACTAGAAATTGGGCAAGGAAGGAAAGAAGCCAGCATGGGTAAGTAGGGAACTACTGGTCAAACTAAAAGGTGAGAAGGAAATGAAGAGACAGTGGAAGCAGGGACAGGTATTCTGGGAAGAGTATAGGGAGTCTGGTTTCATAGGGATGGGCTGAGGAAGGTCAAGGCGCATCTGGAACTGAACTTCACAAGGAGTGTAAAGAATAACAAGAAGGAGTTCTACAGGTGTGTTACCCAGACAGAAAAGGTCAAAAAAAGCGTACCCACACATACTGCCATGGGAAATGCGAGGCTGGCAAACAGGTAGCAGTGGACAAGAAGGCAGAGGTACTCAACAATTTTTTTGCCTTGGTCTTCAATGGCAAGCTACTTCTCTTTCCACACCCCTCAAGTGGATGGACAGGAGGGTAGGACTAGAACAGCAAAGTGTTTTCCACTGTAAGTGAAGGTCTAGTGGCAGGGTTGCATCTGTGAAAAATGCCATTCTGAGGGTCCCAGTGTCATGACAAAGAAGTCATCCTGCAGTGACAGATTTACCTCTTGCTACTGATCAACACTGGTCATGGGTGTGAGCTCTGACTGAGATATTTCCTATGGTCTGTAAATGTGAGTGTTCATTTAGCCCTGTCTCAGAGACAAATTGGTGAGTTAAACTGGTTCCTAAATTGGAGGATTGTCCATAGCAGAACAAACTCCAGTTAGCTGCCTGTTACTAGGCATAATTTTTGATGTCCTTATAGAAGACTCAGACAGTCATGACCTGGAAGGGCAGAATCTTTCCCAACCACCCCGAACTTGGACCCAGCTGCATCCAGAGATCACAGTCCCCAGTAGAAGAAAGACACTGAGATATACAAGCAAATCCAATGCAGGGTCATCTAGATGATGAAAGGACTGGAAAAAGTAGCAGACAAGGGAAACCAAGAGAGAAATAGCTTTGTTCAGTATCCAGAAACAAAAGCTATTGCAAGATTTGGTGCCTTGTGCAAGTGCTTAGCAAGAGACAGTATCAAGAGAATGGAAAACAGCTTATCTGAGGGGAATGCACAGTGACATGGTAAGAGATGATGAATCTAGTTTACAAAACAGTGTTAGTGTTTTCCAATGAACGTGGAGAGTTGTGAGATTTCCTACTTCCAAACCATGGCAAAGACAGATATTGGAACAGGTTGCCTGAAGAAAATGGGAAATCTTTATCTTTCAAAAGTAATACAGCTTCACATGTCTGTGCGAAATCTGATCTGTGCTTCTACTCTTAAACTCTGTTTCCTTAGACTCTTGTTGACATACCTCTTTTTTTTTCCCTCATGTCCCTTTACATTTTCATTTATCCATCTCAGTTTCCTTAATATTACAAGATAACAGTTAACAGATAAGAGGTATGTCTTGTATATGCTAAGTGGGCTGCAGCAGCGAGTTTCCATCTTGAGGGAGGAGTTGGTTGTGCATGTTACAAGCAGGAGCTTGTTCAAGGATGAAACTACCCTTGTAATATTACAGAAATTCGGGAGGGGGCCTCAAAGAGATCGCTGGTGCTTGAAAGCGCTAGCTTGAAGTTTGTCACTTCCCTTCTGAGTTCACTTAGTACACTGCTGCAAGAGATGTGTACACTACAAGGGGGTGTTTAATCTTTGTAGAAATCTAACCTTTGTAGAAATACAAGCTTTTAAAAACTGAGTTTTCTTTGACATCAAGTAAATGAAACATTTCTCAGTGGTGCAATGACAGGCCTGTCCCTGCAAATTTAAGAAGTGAAACAAGGCTGTACGATATCTCTACATCTTTGATGAAGTTTTGCATTTACTGATGTTGCAACACGTTTTTGTCCTGTATCAACATTAAAGGGAGAAGTTTAAAAAAGTGCCTGAAAGAAGTTTAGGAGTGCTGTGCAGTGACTAGGAAAGCATAGCTGACCCCTCAAGAAGCTTCAGCTTTGTCAGCCCACATCACCTGCTGTGCCCCACAGAACCATAGAATTGCTAAGGTTGGAAAAAGACCTTAAAGATCATCAAGTCCAACCGAGCACTGCCATGTTCACCAGTAGACTGTGTCCTCAAGTGCTGTATCTACGTATTTTTTGAACACTTCCAGGTATGGTGATTCCACCAGTTCCCTGGGCAGCATGTTCCAATGCTTTACAGCCCTCTCTGTGAGAAATATTTTCATAGCACCTATACTAAGCCTCCTCTGGCTCAGCTTAAGCTCATTTTCTCTCATCCTGTCACTTGTTAACTTGGAGACCGGCCCTCACATGGCTGCAGCCTCCTTTCAGATAGCTGTAGAGAGTGATAAGGTCTTACTTTATGTGCAATTTCAGAGAGCCAAAGGTAGGTGACCTATTTCCATGATCGTGTTGGCTTCCATTTTCACTTCCCTATGTGAACTTACTCTTTTGAACCTCTGTTGGAATTACAACCTTGTTACAAAGTGCAGGGGGGCACAATCTTTTAGCAGAGTGATGACTAGTCACCTCCAATCTTTGAACTTTTTCCTGGACTTGATAGTCTTACATAAGGAAGTGAAGTTGCAGCTTTATTGTTTCATAATGCAGTGTCATGCTTGCTTAGATATTTGCAGTACAGTCTCTGCCAAAAAGTAGTATGGGAGTGGTTTGCCTTTACTTTGTTTTACCACAGGGGAAAAGAAAATAGTTGAGAAAGCATTGTAAGAACTAAGCTGGGTGGAGGAACACGTAATTTTTGCTAAAACTTGTAGGCATGTAGGATTTGAGGCCATATTCCCTCCCAGGTAATTGGTAATCTTTGTATGTGTATGGGAAGTCCTGAGGTAGCCTCTGCATTATTACTCCCTTGGCAATATCTACTGCCAAGAAGTCCTTTTATGTTTTTTGGGGGTTTTGTGGGTTATTTTGGTTTTGTTTTGTTTTTTTTTTTAGGTATTTGTCCCTTATGCTGGTTCCTGGCAGTTTGCTTTGAAATGCTGAAGAATTCGATCTGGGGAAAGAAAATAGATAAAATGATGATTACCTGAAAAACTGTGCTATGATGGTGATGAGTGAATTTTTCCTCAGCACCCATGTACAAACTAATTATGTCTGAGAGGTACACTTTACTCAGCTTTTAATCATACCCTTTTCTTCCAATGTGGGTGTGAGCATAGATGTAACTGCTTGAGAATGGAGATAGAAGGAAAAGTAGCACAATCATATCTGCAAATTGTGACTGTTAGGAAACTGAACTGTTAAGCTAACCCAAAATTTGAGTTGAACTCATTTGTCACTGACAGGCTTCTAAGAGGATTTTGTCCTCAAGGTTAGATTTGGGCAAGTCCAGGCTAGGAAACCATACCACACTAGTGAGGAATAACAGCTGAGGGTACTTAAGAAACATTTCTGGTTTGACTCATGCTCCCTTTAGAGCTTTACTGCTTTTCTACATCAATGATTCCCAAATTTCAGATGTCACCACTAGCTGTTCAGCCTCCAGTCAATCTATTTAAATTTTCTGACTTGTCTGTTTCTTTTGTTCCTGACCTTCTTTTCTAGTTGCTGGTATGGATTATGAAATTCCAGTTTTCACCTCTCCCTTCTTCTCTCACATTTTCCCCTGAATTGTGAGCCTCAGTACCCATGCTGATTTTGGGGACTGAGCTATGATAACCTGTGTGAAGCTGCTTTGCTTTAAGCTCTGTGGCAGGTTGCAGCAAATGCAGTGTCTGAACACAGACAGGATCTTTGCTTTTTTATGTATATTGTTGGTGCAAAGAGCCAAGATTTCCCAGTCCATTACTTCTTTCCTAGATAGCGTTTATTATTTGATAACTTGGTGGGCTAGACCAGAGGGCAAGGAGGGTTTGAAGGACATCAGAATAAATGCTGTCTTGGACTTCCAATTTCAGCAAGGGTCTTGATGGTTCTTCTGTAAGCAAATCAAGCAGAAATGCATAACCTTATTTTTAAAAGTCTTTTTATCACTGTCATGGGCTGTTCTTTCTCAAGTTATTGTAGTAGTCTCTTTACTGTAATGATTATAATGGTCTATGAAACACTTTATACAGAAAACACACGGAAGTAAAACAAAGAGTTTTAAATCTAACAGCAAAAAGCTGTTAAATGAACATTCCTAATAAGAATTGTCAGTCCAAATTTGGAACATATCAGGAATTTATTTGCCATAGACATGTTCAAAGAAACAACAATTTTCAGGCATTTATATACATTTTATTTATATATACTTTATATATACATATATATACAATTGTATATATATATAGACACATTTATATACACTTTATACATACATTTATATACACAAAAAATTCAAGATTTTTTATAGACACTCTCAAAAATCTGCCCCATTTATTGCATCATGGTATACATGTTTTGTTTCTTTTAATTACTACTAGAACATTTAATGTATCTTTGTTTAATGGATAACCCAAGTTTTATCCAGCTAAACAGTGCTTTATTTAATTTACTGTCCGGGTTAGACAATTATTATTGATTGAGTCTTCTGGGGTGTATTTGACTATGAAATGGCTCCTTTACTGCACCTGCAATGTATTAATCAAGTTTTCCGGGCTGTATAGTCCTTTGACTCCTTAATTTTCTCAAGATATCTTTCTTATTCTATGACATCTAATTCATCTCTAGTTATATGATAACCATTAAACAATTCTTTATTGAATTTTGTTCTTCAGCTATTGATTAAGTTCTCTAAGGGTCCATGGAGTTCCTTTCTGCAGGTGCAGTGAGGTGATTTCTCAGGGTTTTCTACTGACACTGAGCCAACCCAGATCTAAATCAAAACCAGTTAAAATCACAGTCAAACATTTTTTAACTAATTAAATGTAGTTAATTACTAAATTTTTAAAAAATCACAGATCTCCTGGCTAACTGAACTATAACTCGCTGTCAAAAGAAATTTATTCTTCAAACTTATTGACACTGAAAACAAAGTAGTGTTAGGAAAATTAATCCACAAACACCAGAAGTTTATGTCCAAGAAGGAGACAGAGGAGTCCTGTAACTTTATTCATGAATAAAGGGAGAAGTCATGGGCATTTCCCATGGGGTCTCTCAAATTGCTAGAGGATGCAGCCTCTCTTACCCTAATTTCCTGGCTGCAGTTCCCTCTCTTTCCTCATTGACTGAGGTACTTGAGAGGTACAAACTTTCCAAAATGCCTAATGCAGACCTCCTTCTATTATACATCCCCCCCTTCTTCTTTTTCTTGTGTCTCTGTCCTTGTAGTTTATTAACACAGTCTTGAGTAAGTCAGTCAGTGGAATTGCTTCCCATTTTTTCTTCTATCTCTCAGTATCAGCCTTATCTTACTAGCAGACTCACAGTTTGTAAAGACCCTCACTTCTCATTCCTTTCAGTAGTTTTACAGTTTACAAGAGCAGATTACTGTTCTTGGAGCTGAGATTGTGTCTATGACACACTTAATCCAGTAAATTTAACTGGATCCTACAAATGTTGCATCACTGCTGTTTATCCTCCGGAGTTACTCAATATGCTTAAGCAATGTAGTCCTTACCACTTATGATTTTCTATCTAAACGTAAAAAATAATCTTGGTTTGTTAACCTGGAAATTGGTTTGTGGATCCATTAATCAAGTATGTGTCTGTGTTCTGTTTTCCATTTGGTTTAGGGCTTTTTGTTTTATAGCTTATAGAAAAGGCTCCTAGCCTTGAAGTGGCTATAATGATGCGATTTCAGTAGAAAAAGATAAATGGCTAGCAGAAAATTTGTCTTGTTTCCAAAATTAGGCCTAACTATAAGAAGAAATGGTTCAGTGACATTAATCTTCCATATTGTTTCTAGGCAGGATCATTGCTCTCCTGAAAAAATCCCTGTATTACAAAAAGTGGAGATTTTTGATTGGAAGGTTAGGATTCGTGTGAATGGGAGGTCCAAGAATGGGAGCACGGGGAAGAAACAACAGAAAAGAGACAGTAATAGCCGGTACTGATGGCTCATAGATTTGCAGATCATCATGATTACAGGACATGTTTGAGAGGGCCAGGTAGGGGAAACAAAGGACAGCCTGAAGCAAGTATCAAGTTTCTGTACTCAGACATGAAGACTCAAGCTATTAAGATATGATGGTGGGAAAGTAAAGAACAGGGCTGGAGCCTTGGAGACACACAGACAAAAGACAAAAAGCAGGGAGTCAATATTGATGATTAACACAAGTGGGACAGGACGGGAGACAAAGCATTTGTGAATCACTTTTGGCTCCCCGGGGGTACAAATCCACATCAGCAAATGGCTGCCAGCCTAGCCAGTGTCCCTTTGTCTCTGGTCACTCCTGGCTGGCGCACTTACCTGAGTGCAGGACACACAGGTGGGACAAACCCCTCTCAATGCCTGTGCTTGTAAGCAAGTAAGTGGGACCAGTTTTGTGTTACTCTGTACTCACCTTTTGCTCCTGTAAACTTATATTCTGACTTTGCTTTGTTGTTGCTGCAGTGTCATGGTATCTTTTGTTACGTCCAAGCACTGTTGATACCAAAGCAAATACATATAGTAGCAGATACAAATGCTGGCTTTGGCTGCCCTCTTACCGACTGTGGGATGCTTTGACTTTCATTTTGATGATACTTTTTCCATTTTGTGAAAGGTGATTTGCCCAGCACACACTTCTGGTGCAGGAAACCTTCACTTGTGTTTCTTTGTCATTGAGGAACACGGAATATCTGTGTTTCATCACAGAAGGTTGTTGAGTGCTGATTAGTTTCTGGATTTGCTGACCTACTCTTTTGTCTAAATAGTGGAGAGCCTCCCCTGCTCTCCCTGATCCTTGTATGTGCATCTTTAATAAAAACGTTTTGCTGTGTTTTCTTTCTCAGGTCCTTGTTGCTAATTAGTACTCTGTCATCACGTGCTTTGTAGTTGAACACGTCGCTATGTATTGGTTTCTTTACAATTTTCAACCTCCACATTGAACTTGTGTGTTTTCACAGGAAGAACAAAAGCTGAAGACAAATAGTGCGCTGGACGAAGTTTTCTCCCTTGCTGCATATCTCATTGTAACATAGTTGGGGCAAAATGCCAACGTTTACTGTTGTTTCTTAAGGTGGCTCGTCAATAGACGCTTAGCCACACAAGCTGGGGACAGCGAACATGCGAGAGCATGCGCCATGAATGGCAAATGTATCGGCCATTTGCTGTGTTAAATTATGAATTTGACAGTGAAACTGACATTAATTTTTAATTAGATATTTTTCCCCAGAGGCAGAACTCTTAAGAGTTTCAGGGCTGGAGGAGTAAAATGTGATTTGAAGAAACTCCTGTTATGGTGGGTAGTCTTGGTCTCCAGACTGCAGCATTTTGTGGCTTCTAGAACCATGAGGTTTGTGCATTTAGCTGTTCGTGTTTGACAACGTATCTGTGCAGCTGGCTGGCCACTGAACTGAGGGGGGGATCTGAAGGGATGATCTGAAATCTTAATAGGAGGAAGGTTAATCACAATGGGTGTGTCCTATGCCGCGTTTACTGAGGGTTTACACTTTACTCCTGGGGAATTGTACTGAGGGCGGTACCTGCTCTGCCCATAAAAGCAGACATTTTCGCCTTTTAGTAATGTGCGTGACTGAAGGAGTCCAGCCACCGACTGAGTCGGACGCAGAAGTTTATTGACTTGTCAGCAGAAGATACAGTTTTCCACCAGCCAGCTCTAAGTAAAACCTTCTCTTTCTTTGTCCTTGTTGATACACTTGGGTATAAGAAGGGGAATAGAATTAGTGCAAGTAATTTGTTTGTTTCTGTATTGTATGGAGAATGTTGGTGAAAATGTGCTCTCAATTCCAAGCCTTGAGCTTAGCAACTGTTCTGTCAGTATGAGAAGTGTCACAGAGAGAGGTCTTGCTTATCTTTGTTTTTCTCACTTGTACTTGGTTCAAGCTTGTAAAAGTTTAGGTTCAGTAAACACTTCGGGTAATGGGGGCAACAGACAAGGTTTTTTTGTTTGTTTTTTGGAATTTTTTTGTTGGGGTTTTTTTGTTTGTTCGTTCGTTTGTTTTTTTGGGGGGGAGGGGATTGTTTTGTTTTGTTTTACTAATGTTTTTTTTTTTTTTTCTCCTAAAACTAGTAGATTTTCTTACTTCAGTGTCTTCAGATTGGGAGTTCTGTGTTTTGCTGGGACTTACTTCCCACACAAGGACTTGCTGCCAGCAGGTCACAGGAAATTCTGGGTTGCTAATGCAATGAGGGAGCTTTTCAGACATTTTCTTGATCTGGTGATTTACTGCAAAAGCAAGCAGAGGCTTTCTGGTGTTATGGCACATTATGGAGATAAATATTTTGCTTCCTGAAGTCTAAACCAGCCCCATGAGCAGCCCAGCACTGTTGGGCATTGCTTTGACAGGTGTACTTTTTTTGTGTTGGTTGTACAGGATGGTGGTTGCCAAGGCATGGGTTCTGAAGAAGCATTTTGATGGTTTTCCCAAAACCAGCGACTTTGACCTGAAAAAGATAGAGCTACCAAAGCTAAAGGATGGAGGTGAGCAAAGTGCTACCTGTTAATAATTTTTCTGGAGGTTGTCTGTTTGCTGATAATGTGGCTGTGCATGTATAAAACTGTTGGAATGTTTTTCTGGCTTGGACTTTCAAAAATTGGATGACCTTAAGGGACAAGGACAATTGCTGAAGAACAAGTGATGGGTTTCAAAGACCACATTGCCTTCTGATAATGCCCTTAGAAACAAAGACTGAGCTCTTCTAAGTCCAGTACATTGTAATTTTCATATACCTTTCACAGTTTCACTCTGCCTAATCACACTTGCTGCCTGATGAAAAAGGCATTCAAGTGTGTTTGCAAGTAAAACTTACTGGAGAAAATTGCCGAAGTGATGTGGGCTTGAAACCGACAGCAGCAAGGAAAACAGAACTTGTTTAATTTAGAAACAGAGAAGTGGACTGTGACACAGAACCAGTGAGGTAACTGTAGTAAAACCCGAACATGTTTTACTACTAAAAGGTTTTGATCTACTTTAATTTGCAAAATCCTTTGGAAAAAAGATGAAGATGATACCGTATAGCAATAGGTTTTCAGCAGAGTACTTTATGCTGATCAGG
Source organism: Dasyornis broadbenti (assembly GCA_013397935.1). NCBI lineage: Eukaryota > Metazoa > Chordata > Aves > Passeriformes > Dasyornithidae > Dasyornis > Dasyornis broadbenti. Next base: position 416,567 of record VZRN01006399.1, on the reverse strand, counting down.
AAAACATTGAGGATAGTTCTGGGGGAGAGCTGAGTGACTGCACTGGGAATGAGCCTGCAGCTGGAAGATCTCAGGGCTGGAGTCAGTGAAAGTTGGTCTTCATTCTATTTCAAGAAGCAACATGGCAAGACTTCTGCCTGCATTCAAAATCTGGTTTTTTGCCAGCCCTTATCTTATCTGATCTGTTGCAACAAGAGAGGGTGAATGTTCATAGAAAACAAAAAGGGACAGTTTTTATTCCTGTGTTTCTCTATTTTGAAAATAGTAAGGAATATGATAACTGTATTTTAATAAGTTAAGGAATATGATCACTTGTTATCATATCAACAGCAAGAGCTGTTGATAAAAGAATGAACTTTGATTTTTGGTTTCACATGGACATTTGTGCCACGTTGTCTTGAGCCTCATCCCACCACTTGTCATTTACAAAATTTGCTACTCTTTGAAAGGTATGCAGAAGGAATTGCATTAAAGTACTAATTATGTTTACAACTTGAATGTTTGAAAACTGATTTCTTCTTACATATGCAGATACACTTAGAAATTTCATGCCTGTGAAGAGAATATGGAGTAATTTCTTATTTCCTATTTTAATCCCTGAAACAAGAAGAGGCATAAGTTAATACTACAGTGACATATTTAAAGGCAGTGGCCTTCCTTGTTATGTTACATGGCTTTCCTGCTCATTCTTGAGTAATGGGAAGCTATTTACATCTGAATGTGTCTCTAGCTTGTACTAGCTAGACCACTGCAGTTGAGGCAATGAAAAATATTAGTAGGTGGAGATGAACAGCTAAAAGTGCTGTGTGAATGAGAGTTTTAAAACATGCTTAATGCTGTATTTCCCAAGAACTAGTGTCATTAGAGACAGTAAAGTGGATTAGGCTATTTAAAAAGATAAAATAATGCCTTCTTTTTAAGGCAGCCAAGTAGTTTGTATGTGACCTGTGCCAAGGTGTCTTACCGCCCTCTTCTGGCTGAATCATGGGATGACCTTTTATATATGCATCAAAATTAAATTAGAGTTTTGCTTAAGGATTCTGGCTGCTTGGCCCTTCTGTAGAGAGAGGAGGCAGATGCAAAATTGCAGGGTTGAAAATAAGACAGTTTCCTAAAAATACAGTGCAGAAGGTTTCTTTTACAGCAACATACCAATAACCCAAAACTAATGAATGCAGCGGTTGTTTCTGGTAGGTTTTCCCTAAACAAAGTAGGATATGGGGGTTTTGAGCTGTCAAGAGTTCATATCAATTTAGCTGAAAGACTGACTTGTGGAAACTATGCTCCACTGCACTGCTAATATCCAGGAATTTGCTTTGTCTTTTGTTGCAGAGATGCTGCTTGAATCAGTGTTTCTCAGTGTTGATCCTTACATGAGGTATACCTTTTTCTCCTTTCTGAATTTCTGGCTAAAGCACCTCATTTCATCTACTACTTAAATCTCAAAACAACAGGTAGCACCCACTGTAGCCAGAGTCCCAATGCCTTTGTCTGCTTTTTATAAAATGCATGTTGATTATAAGATTCAAAATATGAAGCTGTGCTGGCTTTAGCTAGACATTGGGGTAACATTTCTGCTGCCCTAGAGTTTTCTTGGGATCAGCTGTTGTTTCTTGTCATATCTTCAATTGGAATGCAGTGTGCTCAAATGAGACTGCAGCCCTGTAGCAGTTCCTGCTTAATTTATCTTAGCAGCCTTGTACTTAAGGATAGATATCCTAAGTTGGACATTACTGATATAACCATGTTAATAGGTAGTAGTTGAAGCACAGGGAGACTAGGTAGCTTGAACAGGCTTGGTGAATGCTAATGTCAGAGATAATTCTCTGAGTCTCAGCCCTCTTGTAGTGGTGGTTCATGCTGGGAAGATTATTGCTATCATCCCCCCAACACTCCTTCCCAGGATGCTCAAGTAGCTGGCTCTGAAAAATATCTGGTTATGCCATTACAATGGCAAGCTATTTGTGATCTGCTCAACGACACTGCTGATATTCTCTTTCTGGGTCAAACGTTTGCTACTACTTCACTGTGTGTCTGTGACACTATTAAAGTTGCATACAGTAAACTGTGTTTGCCTGTGTTACAGACCTTACAGTCGAAGGGACATGAAAGAAGGGGACATAATGATAGGCACACAGGTTGCCAGGTAAGATCTTCAGTTCTGGTTATGAATGAACATGGTCGATCTCAACAGGAGTCTGCTGACACTTGAGACATCTGCTACTTATATTCTTACCTGTAACTGGTTGGAATGTGTTTTTCCTCTAAGAACCTCTTTTGCCTTCCTGGAGAACATTTAGGGCTCTGATAAAATCTGTATATTGGTTTTGGTGATAATGTCTTCAGAGGTAATTTTTACAGGTATGAAGGACCAACCATTGTACCTGCCACAAGTGTCAACTTCACATTTTAGGACCTGATGTGCTAGAAGCTGCATGCCCACAACCATGCATGCTATCTACTCCAGCTGAAAATACCTCAGCTTCACAAAAGATACAGTTTTACCCAAAATGTTATATAACCTTAATTCCATCCTTTTCCCAAGCTTGTGGTAATTTAGCTATACAGATGTTTCTCTCTGTCATCTTGTTCCTGCTGTGCTGCCTATAAGTTGCTGCTTGGGAACATCTGTGGCCTTTGACTCTTGTATTTCTCTGCAGGAACATTGAGGACTGGGATAAATTAGCAACCAAGTCTGTTAAACAAAAGGTCAGCTGTTTCCAATAATTCAAAACTGATTATCTGCCTCTTTCCAACACAGTTTTCCTGTAGATTTGAGAAAGCTGAATTTTCATTTGGCATAGACACTGTCAATATGGACTTCTCCCTGATATTAGAGACGGCTTTCTATCTGGTTTCATTACCCCAAAAGGTTCCATCTTCAGGATCTTCAGCTTGTAAAAGAGGTGCAAGTTGTCTAAGAACAGATAGCCTATCAGCAACTCCTTGCTGTTCCATGCTTTAATCCCAGCATCCTCTTGCCTGCACTCGAACTCACAGAAGCCTAGTCTGAACTCATACCAAACTGATGCTAGTCAAAGAAAGAGTTGGCACTCATGGGAAAATTGGATTTCTTGTGGGCGGGGCTGAATCTAAAATCATCTTGCCAGTATCTCCCTCGTGATAAGAGGTTGTAGGCATTTCAGGAAAGGCACTTGCCACCTACAGCATCAGCAGGTATGGGCTAAAAATCCTGACATAAAATACTTCTTTTCTGAATTACAGGAATAATGGAAGAGCCAGTATTGATTTATTTCTGATAAGGGTGTATTTTTATTTGTTTGTTTTTTTCTTTCTTTTAAAACAGGATTGTAGAAAGCAAGAATCCTGCTTTTGCAGTGGGGGCCTATGTCGTGGGTAACAGTGGCTGGAGAACTCATTTCATCTCTGATGGGAAAGACCTACGCCTCCTCCCTTCCAGTTGGCCGGAATCACTCCCCAGATCTCTAGCTCTTGGAACAGTTGGCATGCCAGGGTAAGTTTTGAGAAACTTGGAATTAATGATCTTGGAGGTCTTTCCCAACCTTCATGATTCTTCGTTTCACCCAGTAGCCATAGCTATGCACTGTAGTCCTCAGGAGCAGTGAGCCCATCAGTTCAGCCAGTTTTTCTCATCCTTTTTACCTTTTTCTGCCAGCTTTGGTTTGTGATGAGTACCATTTAATCTCTGCCTCAGTCTGGTAGATACCAACTGGCAAATGACCTCTGTCTAGCTGGGATTTACTATCGCTTCCACTATGTAACTGAGTTGTCACCTTACAGAGTTATTTGTGTTTCTTTTTTTTGATTAATGAACACAATGAAAACTGTTTTCACCTTAGTGAGATTTCTGCCTCAGCATTCTCTTTCCCAGCAGTATCTGTGTTTTTTTTTCTGGGATGGCTGTGAAAAAGCCAAATTAAAAAGGCTGAATTAATTTTTGTATTTCACAAAATAGGAAAACCTAATCTTGTTCTGGTTGTGACAATATTTTGGTTCAATGTGGTCAAATCACATCTCTGTGTTTGTCATCTTTTATTTCTCAGTGAGCATTCTTTCCTTTTCTTTGCAGGCTCACTGCGTATTTTGGTCTGCTAGAGGTCTGCAAGATGAAGCCAGGAGAGACAGTGCTGGTTAATGCTGCAGCTGGTGCTGTGGGCTCTGTGGTGGGGCAGCTGGCTAAAATTGGGGTGAGTGACTTGAACTGCTCCTACTTGCTGCTGAAAGGACACAGCTGTAAAACAGGGCAAGAAGGCCGTGAATGATCAGTAGGACAAGCATCCCTGAAGGCATGCCTACTCTAGTGTCTCAAGATGGAAAAGCTCCTGAAGACATAGCAAATCCAGTTGAATGTTTCAGGAGCTCATATGCTGACAGTGGCCTGACCACTGTTGAGCCCTTCGCCCAGCAGTCTCTGAATGGCAGCCTTTGTTGTCAGGTGGATGTTTAGAAATGTTTTTCTCCTTTCCTTGCAGGGTTGCAAAGTGGTTGGCTGTGCTGGCTCAGATGACAAGGTTGCCTATCTGAAAAAAATAGGCTTTGATGAAGCCTTTAATTACAAGACTGTTAAATCTCTGGATGAAGCATTGCATAAAGCCTCTCCAGATGGCTATGACTGTTTCTTTGACAATGTAAGTTCACAGAGAAGGCTTCACCTTGGGTAGCTATCATTTTCCTTAAACTAAGGAAGGAACTCAATATTGTATACATCTAATTGAAGTCTGCACCAGGAACTCAATACTGAGATCAATTTCATCAAGCAGTGGTCTCTGTTGGAACTTACGGCTTTCCTATTCCCTACCCACACATATTTCTGCAACTAGCTTGGGCAGTAACAGAAAAAAACAAAATCCAAAAGGCAAAGCTGGATTGTTGGCAGTGTTTGTGAATGGAGAGAGAGGTTTTACTTCACTCTCTGAAAAGCATGGCACATTTTGGAGAGGTGAGGGTCACAGTAACATTTAAGTGATCCAGTCCATTCCTGGGCCCACTTTGGACAACAGCTAGTTCTCTGCTGTTGCTGGAAGGTGAGTGAATGAGAATGGCTCCACGTTATGCGGTCATGGAGGCTACACTGGTAAGTGTAAACCAAACAATAGCAAGGCCTACTTGCAAAACTACTGGAGCAGTCCATAGAGGAGACATCTCCCAAATATAGCTGGAATTAATGGGGACTGTGTACTGTTTTTGATAGGCTGTGTGAGCATTTTATTTTGAAAGCTCAGGAAGTTTAACAGTATAGATGTAGTTAAACCATGTCGGTTCACTTTCAACACAGAAGAACCAGCCCTGGCTCTTTAAATTTCCTAGTACAGCTGTCATGTGCATTATACCTGATAATGTAATACCTGGCCACAAGGTTATTAGCTGATACACTGGCCTAAAACTCCCTGGCTAGCTACCTGGTTTAAAAGGAGCCATCATCACCTCTTTAGCATGTCTTTCCTTCAGCAGTGTGTCTGTCAATGCAGGGATGAAGGTCATGAGGTTCTGCCTTTCTCTGGCAATTGAAAGGAATGTTTGGTGTCAGGGCAAAGTGTTTCTTGTCTCTCTGGCAGGAACTCCTGCCACATTGTATTACCCTTCCAAATTTCATGTCCCATGCTGCTAAGGTCTTAAATAGGTTTTGTGGTCACATCCATTCCCTTCATTCTCACTTCCAGCTTTTTTGCAGAGCTCCCCACAGCAGTAAATTTTATCACAGCTTTCCACCATTAAAAGCTTCTTATCATGGCACATCCCTGTTTTGGATATGAGAACCATTAAGTAGAAACTTGACATCAACACGATGTGAAGATGTAAAAGTGCAGACTGGTGTGTGGGGAAAAGCAGGGGTGGTGCTTCTTCATACGCTTAGGAGGAGGAGGGACAGGTCCTTAGAGGAGAGATCTATGTTCTGGTCCTACCTGATGCTTCCAAATCAAGCTTATAAAGTAGATTTGGAATTAACACTGATTCACTGCATTCATAACTAATTTTTAGAAGAGCAAGATTGAGTCCTCACAATGCTGTGTAAAGTGCAAGGATTTCTGCAGCCACCAGTGTTTGGGGCAGTGAAAGTCTCTTCTCCCTGATTGAACCTGTTGGTGCAAGAGGTGCCAACAATGCAATGTTGGCAGATTTTGGCAGTCAGCGCTAAACACTGGGTTGTCTCTAATGCTGCACATGCTTTGGTTCTTGTAGGTGGGTGGAGAATTTGCCAGTATTGCTATCAACCAGATGAAGAAATACGGAAGGATTGCAGTCTGTGGAGCCATCTCTCAGTACAATGACTCTGTGCCTCAGAAAGGTGTCAGCCTGCTTTATTGTGTCTAAATTGATTTTTCTCTTTGGTGATGGCAGAAAGACATAATGGGAGTCTACTGTTTGTTTCCCTGTGCCATTTAAGTGTACATATGTGCGTACATTTGGGTAACTAACTGCTGCTGTGGGACACTGGAGCCACGCTCCCACACAGTGTGCATGCACTCCCCCTCCTTTGTGCACAATATCTAGTGAACATCAGCTGATTAGAAATGAAGGAGTGGCTAAAATACTTAAAACAGGACTCCACAGAGCTCTAAGCAGATATAGATCAGCAGAAGGCAGGTGTGGTGTCATGATGCCATTTTCATAATAGTAGATACTTTGAGATAATAGTTTTCCCTCAGGTTTTTAGATGACGCAGCTTAAGGTTTTTGGTTTCTTTTTTCGTAAGATTTGAACTACTAATGAGACTGCTGAGAAGTGTGGCTGAAATGAATATTAATTTTCAATAGCATTGAGTTTTCCAAATTTGCCTTCTAGAAGAAATGGGAGGACTGTATTCTCTTTGACAACTGAATGGCTTTGGACTCCCAGATCACTTAAAAGAAATGGAACAGGCTTTTGAAAATGAGGAGACTATCACACATTTTTATGATTGAGGAAACTGTTTTCTAGAGTTTACAAATTAAATTTTGAGAGTTAGAGCATGAGAGCCTGACAGGCTATCAAACAAGCTGTTAAAACAGTATTTTTGAGATTCAGCTTGAAGTCCCTCACATGAAGCTGAGGCCACTTCTGAATGAAACTGTTTTCAGGTATGTTTAGCCCAATAGCTTTACAGCTCAGGCCTTTGTTTCCCTAGGCGGCTGTCTATCCATGAATCTTTGGTCTTTGTCCTGGAAATTTCGTTTGGAACAAAGTATCTGTTGCTTCTGGCTGTAACAAAGTGATACAGTGGTCTTTACTGGCTAAAAGCTCACTTTATGCGTTGGGAATTATTCTGAAAGGAACTGATATTGGAGGTGGCTTGCTGGTTCCTTTCTCTTGCAGGGCTGTACGTGCAGGTTCCAATGATCTTCAAAGACCTTCGAATGGAAGGGTTTCTTGTGAGCCGATGGAACAACCGGTGGGGCGAAGGTGTGAAGGCCCTGCTAAAGTGGGTCATAGAGGTAAGGAAAGAAGTGACAGTTTTCTGTAAGGAGTACTCACACTGCAGATTCCATCTTTGCAAGAGGTCTCTTGTCACAGCTCTTGAGCTGTGGTGAGCAGTTCTTTAGCAGCTTAGGTGAGGTCCTAGCATGACATTTTCCTTCTCCCTTGATCTTTGAGTCACTTGGGGACACTTAAAGCATAGTAAACATGCCTGATCCCTTCTGCTTTGTTGAGACCTAGAATATTAGCTTGTAGACGGATACATTCCAGAATACATGTAGGCTTTGAAGAAGAATACTTCCAGAATAATTCAAAACACTTACCTGATAATGAAGATTTTCAGATTTAGACAAATTCCTGTATTTCTCATTCAGTCTTTTGCAGTATGAGCCAGGATTTCCATTGCAGTATTGTCCTGAAATTACTTGCAAGAATGAATGTTTATATAGAATTTGGAGCTAGGCTTTAAAGGGACTTAATAGAAAATTTAGTATATTTTATTTTTCTAGATGGAGGCTGAGTTAGTAACCAAATTGATTAATGGCCATGAGAAGTTTGTGAATGTGAACACGAAAGGCTAAGAGGCTCTAGCTTTTAAAAACATAAGGATTTGGGATGGATCAGCTTTTGATCATTGGATTTGCAATTCCCTACTTTTGTATGCGTAGAGACAGGCCTGGCTTTGGGGAAACAATCCCCTACCTGTTAATTGTTTGGGGACCAAGTAGCATTAAATCTATCCTGGTATGTTTTTACAGCAGTAACTTTTGCTTCCTATTATGACTCCAAGTAGAAGATTTTACAACAAAAGCAGATCCTTACAAGAGCCCACTTAGTTTTGCAGTTACCCTGGTGCATGCCAGCTTGCATGTTTCAAATGAAACATACGTGCTTGAAAAATATTTTGCTCCAATTTATTCACTTTTGGTGGATGAAAACTCAGCAATTTTCTTTCTTACTTTTGACAGGGAAAAGTGAAGTACCATGAACAAGTCACTGAAGGATTTGAGAACATGCCAATGGCTTTTATTGGAATGTTAAAGGGAGAAAATCTTGGAAAAGCTATCGTAAAAGTGTGAAGGTCAGATATTCCTGGGAGAGTGGTGCAGGAGAATGTGATTCTGTTAAATGCTTTTAATTAACTTGTCAAATCATATGATCAGTATGTTTCAGTCTTTTTGCTGGATATTTGATGATGGTAACTTCTGTTAATAATTTGGCTAATAAGTCTAAGTATATTTCAATTGCTTTGCTCTTGAAGAAATCAAGAGTTGCTTCCCAGAGCTCCATAAAAACAAAGTGCCTTAAAATTGCTGAAAATCAGAACTGTAACAGATTTGATAGTATCATGAACCCTTCTATAAGCAAGCTTGTAGAAAGGAAAACCAATTTGAAAAGTTTTGCTAGCTGATGGCACATTTAATGTTTATCCATTGATTTGTCCCAGAACTTGGCAAGAGGGATTTTTTTAACCAATATCAAGAAGTGGAGAACAGGCTAAGTTAACAACACTTGGGGATTCCAGCTTCCTCTCTAGCTGGCTTTCTTTTTTTGCTTTTTTTCTACAGTGTAGATATCTCAGTCATTCTGAGAATATGGAAAGGAAAAATAAATCTCTTAATATATACTTTGCTTGTGTTATAGTTCTGTTTGTGAAACACTCTCTCTTTCATTTCCTTGTGGTTAACACAGTGGTGCTAAAATATTTCAAGTACTTGTTTATCCCAGCAGATCTCAGTACAGATGATGTGGATCAATCACTAATATCCTTGAGAAACTTATCATTGGTGTCCAAACTTGGAGTTGACCTTAACATAGTGTTCACCCTGACTCTCCTGGAAGGTCAGATCAATATGATAGTCCTAGCTGTGTTAAATTGGTGTCCAGCACACACAATGTGCCAAGCAAAGGAGACACACAGATTAGCAACACTAAATGTTCTGAAAAAGATAGAACAAGAAACTGTTACTGTGGTACACAGACAGGCACTGAAGGTGAGGGTGATCCATCTTCAGTCACTGTGGAGGACTTCTTGGTTAATTTTATGGTTTCATTACTGATCCGTGAAGAGGGACCCTAAATAGACTTAACATCTTTGCAGGCAGGATTAGATGCTCTGTATGTCAACAAGAAGAGATCACTTACTTTAGGTGTAGATTGAGCAGTATTTACTGAGTGAACTGAAAAAAACACACCCTGAAATACAGGTCACCTGGCCACTGGGGAAATAATGAATCTTGGCACAAGTAGGGAAGAGATTCTGGTAGCTTTATAGTGTTTCCTGCGGAGAATGAATTGACAGTTTGGGTTAGCTCCAGTGCTGTGGTTTTACAGTGGCCGCTGAGGAAGATCTGTGGACTAACACCACTGCATAGCACAAAAAGAGGTACACCAAAAAAGAAAACTTGTTATCAGTAGGCTTCAGATCCACTGAGCAGGGGTCTGCTGTTGTTTGGTGGCTTTTCGCTGAGGAATTTTCAGAGGGCTTGCAAGTCCTAAAGTACTGAATTATTTTAAGTGTAGTGAATTAATGTTCTGTTTTTTCAAGTAAAGTGGTGATTTGGAAATGAACTAAGAATAGCCGCATGGAATTCCTGTCCCTTTGTCAGAGCTGCAGAAAGATTTGTCAGTCAGAATAATCCTGGCTCAGCATGCTTCCTCCTAAAATACTGATCTGTACATTCCCCTTGCTGTGTATAGATTTCATACTTCATAAATTGCAGATTATTTTGCAAAGCTGTTTTACCATGAAAATATAATTTTTCTGTGTAAAACCAACACTACATCACACACCTCTGAGCTTCTGAACTTCTCTGGGGAACATAGCTATTTCTTCCTGAAAATTCAAGTTTTCTGTTATAAGCCAGGAACACTTTTACCACATGAATGACAATTATATCCCTCATTGTCTGGCACTGGCTGGAGGTCTTGCAGTAGTTTCTTACTGTGAGCTTGGTTGACTTCAGTGTTCTAAGGTTTGTGGAGCAATACTTGGATTTTTCCACATGTTGAAAATAAAAAGGGAGTATTAAAAATTTTGGGTTTTTAACTCGTGGCAGTGACACAAAGTAGGATGAAGGTCTCTCTGTTTCCCCCTACTAGTGAAGCAAGATAATCCTGTGAGTACAGCCAGGATAATGAGGTTGAAGAAGGTGCCAATGCCCAGCCAAGAACAAAGATGCAGCAATGTCTTGCTGAGATAGGCTTTTCTGGCAGTACATGCCTCTGTGTGTTTTTAGGGCTGCGCAGAGCGTGGTCAGTACCATGCAGGCGGTCAAGTCTGTCCTCTGACAGCTGCATAGGGTCTGTGAATGGCAAATGCTGTCTGCTAGCCACCTCCTCTAACAGTATCACTCTTCAGCTGAGCTTAAAGGCTTTCTGGGAGAGGGTGAGGTCCTGGTGGCCCCACTGGCTGGCAGAAGGTGTGCAAGGTCTTGCCTAGGGCTAGGTCCTCCTCAGCACTACAGCAGTTCTCCATTGCATGTGTCTGCAAAGGTGAAAATGGTGTAAGCTCTGCTCAGGGTGTAGTGCCCATTCTTCAATCATCCTGCAGCTGGGGCTGTGCTGATACTCATCTCTGATCTTTTTATGCTGCTTTTCGCCTGTCCACATGGACATGTTTGTGCTACTACATAAGTTACACTTTGTAAGTAGGGGGAATTCTTGAGACTATATTATCTCAGTTAATTTAGGATGTAATATATGAGAGCAAGAGGAAGAGTTTATTTAATCTTAAATGTAAACAGCTGCAGGCTCCATTATTTGTTGGCTAAATAGCTCTTCATTTATACATATCATTATTTCTAGAGTAGTGGTTTAACAGCTTAACACCTTACGCTTGCCTGTGCAAAATGAAGCAGTCTCTACACCAGAGATGTTCCAGGCTAATAAATATGTGACTTTTGTGTCGTGTTCCTAACCATTGCCAAGCTAAGGCTGGTGGAATTAACTTGACTGAGCTTAGGACACAGTGGGTACCCTCTTTGAGGAGTTCACCATGGCCTGCCACAGCAAAGGTGGTCTCAGGAAGCACTGAGAATTGTTGCGAAGTGCTGTGGGTTGTTGAAATCGGAGCTATCCCTGGAGTGCATTGCTGCCTGTTGAACTTCTCTCATGGTCGTCCCTGGGTGGGTACCCACAGGAGGGGTCATGAGACATCATGGCCCAGCCACAGCATCCATTCCGACATAAGATCTGTTCCCCAGCTGGATCAAATCCAAGTTTAAACCTGCCACCACCTTAGTTGTAGCCTGTACTGAAGCAAGAAAAACACACCTCGGATCCTGTGCTTTTATCTTGCTTCCATGACCCGTTACTTTCATTATTCATCTCACACCATCAGCTCCAGACAGGTCCCTCACAGCTTAGCTTTCTGTTGGCCATTACCTGCAGCGCAGGGAGATGCCTCATGTCCCTATCCTCAGCCAATCATCACAAGCTCAGTGCGGGCTCAGCCTCCGAGGAAGCAGAAAGCCTTTGGAGCACTCCTGCTAAGTGGTGCTAAAATTGCCCATTGTGTTTCCCTTATCAGCAGGCTTCAGTTCTGTGTACTGTTCACTGTGTGGGTTCTTGCTCTCCCCCAGGTGCTTCCCTCAGAGGAACTAGAAAGATATAAAGAAAGGTGAAGTACCAGATTTCATTGTGTCCCTGAGGAAATGTCATAGACTGACTCAAGAAGAGGGGAGATAACCCAAGCCTGGTCTAAAAGTCTTCTTCCTTCTATGCCTTTGGACCTAATGCCTGACTCCTCCAAGCCCTAGTCTGTTTATACCTCTGTAACATCCATGACAATTGCTCCAGATCCTGTGAGCCAGGCAGACGGTGCCACCAGGATATAGGAGCCCACCTTGCCCATGCATTCCCCTCTAGCCCATTACCTAGAGGTACTACCGTCACCCCAGTTCTGTCAGAGAGGTGCAAGTACCAGGCATTCTCACTGCTGCCTATCTATATATACACACAAATAAAACCCACAGACAGCCATGGCCACCTTGTGGCGATCTGCATGTCACAAGTTTTCTGTTTGTCAGCTGCAGGTAGAGATAGGACTTCATGCAACTCCTGTGTTTTCTTTGCCTTGTCTATCTACCAGCCTGGACCATCTCAGCTTTCTCTCTCCAGAGGAGGAAAAATTGCATTTCACATGGATGTCCTTCCCCAACATATCCTCAAGATTTTTTCAAGTTTCTCACACTCATCTAGTTCATCCTTATCAAAGTTTTGGTACTGGGGGGCCTGCAGGGGTGGCTTCTGGTGAGGACCAGAAGTTGCCACCACACTAGACAGAGCCAGTGAGAGCCAGCTCCAAAAGGGACTTAACTCATGGCCAAGGCCAAGCCCTCTGTCATATCTAATTTTAAATAAAAGCACTAAACTACAGTGGCAGGGACAAAGGAACATGAGTACATGAGAGAGGGCATCTTGTAAGACACTTTCACAAGGTCAGACTCTCCCATCCTTCACCAAGGGCCAGGGACCAGCACAACAGTTTGTTCAGCAAGGATTTCAACAGCATGCTCCTCAAGCCAATTCCTTGGGTGGCTGAAAGCTACATGTCAGTACAGCACAACTTAGAGGAGCTGCTATGCCACAGTTTGTTGGCATTGGTAAAACAACAGAAGCCATTTTTTAGCTTGGTATATCCAACTAGTGTTGATGTATGAACAGTAAAGAAAGCAGACTTTTAAAGTGTTACCAATACACTTACTGGAATGATTCCAGAAGGGAATCAAAGTCTAACTTCATTCAGGTCAAGGAAAGAACGGAAAACAGATGGCTAGCTGAAGTTGAAGTTAAGTTGACTGTTGTAAGAGATCGAAGAGACATGGGTGTGGTCAAGCATTTCATGTGCATGACACCTAAGTGCACAACAGTACTTTCAGAACCCACAGATGGAAGTATGGAGTGTCACTATTCCACTGCAATTGGATCATGCACAGCTCCCTTGTCCACTTGGCCCTTCCTTTCATGTTAGTTAGTCCTCTCTCATTAAGCCTAGTTATTCCAGTTATGTGTTTTAATTGCTGTACTCAAGGAAGTATTTCTCTTCCTGTTGGCCAGCCCATTATAAGCAAGCTATATAACAGGCCTGCAGACAAAAACATCTTGCTTTTCTTGTTTGACAGCAAGGCACAGATCCCAGCTATTTCATAGCCAAATGATACAGACTGCAGTCATTGCCTGAGGGGAGAACTTCTTCCTGAAACCTTTATTCCCAGAAGAAACCTATGTTATTTCTTCTCTACCATGTACATTGAACTTACCAAACATTCAAGTCAGGTGGCCATCTACCACTTCCCTCTTAAAGGCATCTTTTCAGATCACTGAATTAAAGCAGCCAATTCTGTTCATGCAAGCAGCAAGACCACAGAATTTAATGAAAGAGTGAATGATGTACTACTACCTGGCACATGGCAATACTGGCCTCACACCTTCACACAAAAAAACAAGCAAAAAAAATACTTGAGCTCTCTATGAAGTATCATTACTTAATACCCATGTGGGAGGGCATATGGCCCTAGGCTTTAACAAGGATACTCATACCCATTCCATTTAGGACAAAATGTTTATTTGCTGTACCCAGGCTTGTTAAAGGCTGAAACACCGTGTCCTTGCCTGTTGAAAGACTCAAGCCAGTTCCCATCCTGAACTGGGGTTCTCTTCTCCCAGTAGGGGCACTTTTGGTCTAGGAACCAAGACTCTTACACATAACTCGAACAAAGCACAGGCTTTGCTTTCCATTATGCATAACGACAAGGACCAACTACCAACACTCAAATTCTGGTATAACTGTACGTTTGAGGAGCATGTGTTTTTTCATTTAAAGGGAAAGTTTACCTAACACAGAGATCCTTGCCGCATATTTGTCAAAGAGCCAAGCCTTAAAGAACATCTTGCAAATTAAGCTATACAGTTATTTTCATCACAGTATGCCAGATAGGGGAAATTTTCAGGAGGGGAAGATCCTGTGGCACAGGAAGCTGAATTCACTGCCCTTTTAAGAACTGCTTTGCACCCCTTGCTTCAGCACAAGAGCTATTCCAGCTATTCTGGTCTTCCCAATTATGACTTAAATTTCCAATCACTGTCACCTGGATTGTCCAAGGCTACTGCAGAGTAGCATCTTATTAAAAAAGTAAATTAAGTCTTCAGTCAAACTCAACACACAAGCAGCAATGCCCCACTAACTGCACCTTTCCCCTGCTGTAAAACAGGCAACGACCTGGTCTGGCCTCACCTCAGCAGAGACACTGTATGTTGCAGCACACGCTACTGTTATTTCCTAAGGATGAAGTGGGATGCTGGGCCCTCTTACTGAACATCACCTGGAACATTCAGCAGGAATTTTTTAAACCTTTCTTGCTCACAGTTACTGCCCAGAGAGAATAAGTAGGCCACACAGAAACTGCTTTCAAAAGCAATGCTTGTTTGCAGATGGTGTAGTGTTAATGATGCATTCTTGCTCCAGCTTTATTTTATTCTCTCCTCAGGAGTCTGTTCATGGCACCACTTGGGGGAGTGGTGTCCCATTTACCTGCAAACAGTCATTCAAACACACAGCTGCACTTCTCTTAGTCAAATAGCCAGAGCAGCATGGAAAATATTTCCCATGTTCTTCTCATTGCATAACCACAACTCAGAGCTCACATCCAAGAACCTTGATGGCTCATCCTCAAGTAAAGGGTGTGGCCACTTCTTAAACTAGAAAAATCTCATTTCAAATTGGGAACGTATACATTAAGCTGTTCAAGGCCCCCAGTCTCAAGAGCCATGAAAAAATTCATGCATGCTTGTGAAGTGAGTGTAAGGCTGAGTCATGGGTGAGCTCCCTACCACAAAGACAAGAGGCTCAGTCATTCCACATTGTCTGCATATGCAGCAGGAAGTCTTGCTTTTCCATGAGTGATACTCAGTGAGCAGCACTGAGAGAGCTCACCAAGCCCTATCCACTGCTAGCTACAGCCCTGCTTCCTTTTTTACTGAGTTCTTATACAGGACAACATCCAAGCCAGCAAGGAAACCATTTTGATACACTGGAAAAAAACCACAACAATTCTCCTTGGTAACAGTGCCAAAAGTAAGTGAACAGCAAGGCTGACAGGTCAGCATGCCTCTAGACAGCCTAATTCAGGATTGGAGGATGACAAGTATACAGTTTACTGTCCAACACAGTGCCCAGTGTATTCTAAGAGTGCAATCAAGTGAAAATTACAGGAGTGTATCAATCTAAATTGTCTTGAGCTTAAGACATTACATTCTTCAGTCATTTGTTTCAGAGTATCACCTAGGAACAAAGCAGCCCAACTCAGACCAAACGCGGTTTGTTACTAACAGAACCAGAAGGTACACATACCAATGGCAAGGCAGGACTGAAACAGCAAAAAAGCAGCATGTCCAAGTCCTGCCTTGTAATTCCATGGTAGGATTAGCATTATGTTCTAGAAGGACAAGTCTTAGCTTTGAAGTCTAAAATGAAGCTTGAAACATTTTAAAAGTCTTTAACTAAAAAGATATAAAAAAAGAACAAACTATCCCACCCAGTGACCACTCTCTTTTCTCCAATTCTCCATTCTGTATTTGTAAACCAGAGTACAGCCTGGTGACTATCATCTGAATAAGGTGGCAGCAGACTTCTCCTAAAGCAACTGCCATTGCTATCCCATGCCAACAACAGATCAGGTTGCCCTTTACAAGTCTTTGTATCCAGACAGTACTCCTTTAATGCAGCAAAACCTGACACCCAAATGACATTACGAAATTCTTAACATATTTGTAAAACACACAGCAATATCCAAAAGTGAAGAGTTTATACTTTATTGTACTCATTTACATGGACCAAGAAGATAGTTTGCACCACTCAACCTAGCTAGCTTGTTGTGTTTTTTAATAGTAGAAAAGTTACAGGGTGTAATTTAGCCAAAGCAGACATGCTTCAATATCTTCATGGCTGGAGATTAGACTAGACTTTTAATGGTCTCTTCCAGCTTCTCTTTATTGGCCCCCGAGAACTCCTGCACCTGTAAAGAAAGATTGACTTTTAGAACTCTTGCATTCAATGCCTCTTAACATCAGTTGTATAGCATCCAATCACACACACACCTATTTAACTCTGCTAAAAATCAAAATTTTGCCCATCCTCCAAACAGGGAGTATTTTGCAGATGTTCATGTATTTATTTCCCATTCAACTCATGCAAAAGTTGAGACAAAAAAAAAAAATCTATCAGCATTCACTTCCAGACTACCATTGATCTTGAATTGTTAAGACTCAGAGGCTTGAAGAGACTCTGAAAGTCCCCACATATCAGAGGCAGCTCTAAGTCACCTTGAGTTGCTAAGGACCCTACCAATCAGATTCTGGAAGAACTGTTCCAAATGGCCTACCCCTGCACCTGGCTTCTCCTGTGAGAACTTGTTCTCCTGCTCTCCTTGAAACTTAGAGGCAACGTTCATCTGCCATCTCAAAAAACAGTAGCTCTGTCTTCCTGCATCTACAGAGGTGCAAGGTACAGAGCGGGCTACACTGCAGGCCAAGAAACTGCTTGCTTGGTATAAGAAGCCACATATTAACTGTCATGCTGGAATCACAGTTCTTCCAATAACATCATGAAATTGCAAAAGTTCACCCTAATAGAACTGTCAAAGGTTCCGACCCCATATTGAACTGAAAGTCACCCTACATGTGACTCTCAGCTATCCAAGATGCAATTCCATTGCCTTCAGCCATGAAACTTACACCCAATTATCGTTTTCCTTTAGAAAAGCCGACCTCCAGCTTGCTTGGCAAACTAAAAGCCTAAGACAACACATTTAGCTCAACAAGTTCAGGCAGAGAGCTGCTCAAACTACCCTGCACAGGCAGCCCACTATGCTGTCAGAGCACAGTCTGCATCCCATCCCTTCCATCTCCTGGCAGAGCAGACACAAGAGGTCTGTTTACTCCTCCAACAGGGACAGGACCTTCACTTCAAAGGTTATACAGCCTCTATGTGAAATAAACCAAACAGTTTTTTGTTGTATATACCTCAACCAGGTTAGAGACTTCTGTTTAGGTGGGATTCCATAGGCACCTATAGTCATGTCTCTGCTTGAACATAAGCTGCATCCAGATAAGAAACACTGACCAAGTAAAAACCAGGGTGGCTAGGCAGACAGACCAGCAGTCTTAACCCAGACCATCTTACCCCACTACCTCTCATGAAGCTCTGCCTGTAAGATTGACCTGTAACACTTAACTCAGTTCACTACCTGTGAACAACACAGTTTGCATCACCAGTTAACTGCTGGTCCATGTTACATTTGCTGCGGTGCTAAGATGAACTTGTACATAGGAGTGTCTTAATGCTAGTGGTGCCCCAGAGACACAATCATGAGAAAGCAGACTAAGTAGTCCAACACTCCCAATCTTCTTTCAAGTGCTTTGCTTGCCTGTAGCAGTTCCAAAACAGAAGAGCCTACCTTCTTTCCGTTCTTGTAGAACTGGAACGTTGGCATGCACTTCACATCGCAGTGTGAAGCGACATCCTGGAAGAGACAAAAACCAAATCTTCAACTGCGTATATTCTCAAGGATGTTAAAATTTAGAACCCACTCTAGCTGACTTCTGCTTAAGTGACAGAGCAAAGCCATTGCTGCTCAAGACAAAGCAAAAGCATTTCTGCTAGTCCATCACTAGCAAAATCAGTGCAGTGTTAACATCGCTCTGAAGTAAGCCTTAAAGATCCCCTCTTCAACATTTAATTCTTGCAATAGCAAAAGCCTTAACTATACCTATTCTCTGTGTTTGTTAAAACAAAAGACCTTTGCATCAAAACAGATGTCTGTTTGTAAGACTCAAGAGGCCTATGGCAAATGTTGGGCTTCCACGTGACATTTTTCAAGTAACTATTTGACAATGCAGGAACTGCAATACAGCAGACATTTTACTGCACTTAATTCAAGACCTAATTTCATTTCTAATGAAAGAGGTAACAGTGCCAAAGGCAGTGGAGGGACCAGACAGTAGGTTGTGAACCATTAGGTTTAATGAAGATTTCAAAGCAGCTTAAGACCTTAGACTAACACTCCCTCCCAAAGTAAAGGGTCTGTGCTCCCAAGCTATCCAACACATGCCATAGGACTTCATGTGAGCTGATTGCCAAGGCAGTTTGTTCTGTTTAGGTGTTCTCTGAAAAAGAATCATTCTTTCCAGCTAAATCCCTGTGTTTTAATTTAAAGTTGAACTAAACTCCTGTTTTGTTTCAGCATGTGTGAAGACATTTTGAAAAGAATTCTCCTCTGTCATTTGTGTGAAACTAGCTTAGTTGTCCTCCCTCAGCACCACCCCAGACCTTACCTGGGCATCATCCACGTCAATTTCTATGAACACCACATCACCATACTTCTCACACAAACTCTAGAATGAAATAATAATAATAAAATATGCAGTTGCAATTACAGTGTTCCAGGAAAGCTTTCTTTTAAAAGATGCATTCATATAAATTGAAAGTCTGGTGCTGCTTAACCCCCTAGTGCAATATGCTTTATCATCTTAAAGCAGCTATTTTACTACCAGAGCAAAAACTTTCTTTTCTGCTCCAGACTGTTTCTGGAGGAGTCTGTTGAAACATGTTCTCCAATATCCCAAGACATAGGTAGAAGGTCTTGCAGCCTTCAACTGATCACCAAAAGATGCTACAGCTTCTCCTACTTTATCAGGAGATAACACAGACACCAAAACGGAGCTGGAGAAGTTACACTAACCATGTACAGAAGGATAAGCATTGTTTCCTCTCTGTATCCCACCACTTGAGGCAGTGCAACTGGCAAATCTCTATGGAACTTAAATGCATGTATGCACCAGGACAAAAGCTAAATCCCATTTTAGTTCCCAGCTATATCAAAGGTCAGTCTATTTAACTTGGTAGTCTTAAAAATAGATACTTCTGCAACCTCTCCCTTTTCCAGAAAATACTGGTAATCACATAAGGCAAAAGGAATTTTCCTCCATGATATTGTCAAGCAACACAAAAACATTTATATACAATTTAATGCAGAAATAAACCCAGAGAAAGTACTTACATGGAAAAAGGGCTTGATCATTTTGCATGGTCCACACCATGTAGCAGAGAAATCAACTACAATAAGCTTCTCACCAGCAGATTTCAGTTCTGCCTCAAATTCAACCTACAAAAAAAGAAAAAAATTGAACACATTAATGATTTTCCCCCTTCTTTCCTAAATGATATAAGACTAATCCCAATGCTGGCTTGCTCTCAAACCTAATACAGTAATCATTATGGCAACTCTTTAAACACTTCTCTGGGTTATTTGTACCATCATGTAAGTACTTCAGTATGAATTGCTTTCATTGGTGCTAGCAGCAGTGTCTTATGACTCTTCAATTAGAAAACAACCACAATGCTCAGTCAGTCTAACTCACTGAATTGTGGAAATATAAGCTAGAAATTCTCTAGTTTTGACGTTCAACTCTGACAGCTCTGTGCTATCCCCAAAATGTGATCCTTACAGTTTTTTTATAATCCATATTCTCATTTCTGTCTTGGCAGTAAGACTCATTTTCTCCTGGGACAGACTTTCCTCTGAAGAATTTGAAAAGGACAGACACAAACCTTTGTACAGTCCTCCAGTCTGGCTTTTCCAATCAATAGCTAACATTAAAGAGATATTGTGTGGTTTACTCTAAAGCATGTTTTGCAAAGCAACCTCATAGGATAGTTATTTTACTTATTTTGCCAAGTGAACCCACATTTGACATCACTAGGCAAAGCAATGCTACACATACAGACTACACAAGTAAACTCCCAATACTTATTCAGAGTCCTCAAGTCTGTGTGTTGCACTTAGTCACACCAATCATCTCTGGACAATATTCTTCGGAACGAAACATCATTTCATGCCATTACTCATTTTTGCTGGTCAAAAAGTGAATGGTTTAATAGAACGGAAAGATATTAAAAGCAATAAATACTTGCATGCCAGCAAAAGGCAAACAACTATCACAGGCAGAAGCAGAAAGTGCTGATCACCTGCTTCCTCACACTGTCTTTTTCACAGAAAGTACAAGCCACTTCAGTGATTTTCAACTTTGTTGTCTTGGCAATCAAACTTCAGGAGAGCTGTTAATATAAACTTCAAAAGATAGCTGCTTTACTCTCCCAAACTTAACAGAGCAAAGCGCTGGATTTCTGTCAGCAACAGCTGACTGGAAGTAGTATGGTTCCTGCCAGATTATTGGTTTTGCAGTGCAGGAGGAGTTAACTATTTCATACCAGCTTCTGCAATCGGCCACAATAAGCTGACACTTGACTGTAGTAAGCTAGATATTGTCATGCAGGTGAGGAGCCAAAAGCTCACATTGTCAAACTGGACACAAGTATATTTAAAAAGCAAGCAGAGATCCTGCATAAGCATTCTAATGTATGTGTAATCCTATGTGAGTTCTTCACAGCTTCCTGTAACTTCAAAAACATCCAAGCATTACATCTCCCTGTTAACAGACTTTTTCCCCTCTCCATGTTGCTCTCTTTAGAGGCACAGCCTCCATGTTGGTTTTTCCATCCTTGCATCTTGGACACTCATAGTCTACTCTGCTACAAGATCAGTACACACCACACCACCAACACTCCACACCACCAACTCTCATTCCGAAAGATATGGGAACAGCTAAGTTTTCCTGTCTGCCAACATTCCCCTACTCCTGTATTGACATAGTATGCATTCCTGCACCCATTCCCACCAACAATGTTTAATGTCCCCATACACAGAAATCCAGGCTTCCTGCTCCCTCTCAGTACTTATACCGTAAGTTCCTCAATCAAGCTTCACTCCTTTTAGCCTTGAAATCATAATATTGATTTTTGGTATAGCTTCTCAGACTTCTGCACTGTAACATCACCACTCTATTGATTCCACTTTCCAAAGCTGCCAGTTAGATCGTCCTCTTTTAACCTGTAACTCTCCTGTCCAGCAACATAATTACTGTATTCCGCAAAAGGAAGCCCAGCCCTGGAATGCATTCATCATATGGCCACACACCTCAGGTTTGCTAGTGCACAGAACAAAGGGAAAGTGGGAGGGCATGATAGCAGCTGGTCACATACCATTCACCACAGGTGACCTGCTCCTGACTACAAATCAGGTGTTACCTGCAAATCATCTCTACTATCAACCAAAATTGCTGCAAGACAGTGAATAGAGAGAGATGCTGGGTCCAAAGGTATTACTCCTCCAAGTTAAAAAATATTGAACTAGTGAGAAGTTCTGAAAATTTTTCTAGAGAGCTTAACTTCCCTGGAGGAAGGCAGACAGTAGCAGGAGCAAAACAAGCTGCTTGACCTGTCCAATTGACTTCCATAGTTGTCTTTCATGTTAACTGTAAAGTGACAAGCTTTCATATAAAAAAACAAATAATCTGTTACCAAGAGGGGAACCTCCCACCACAAGACCATTTTGTCATGCTTTGAGAGGATCTTACTGCTTTGTTAAACAGTATTTTCTCAAGGCAGCTGCTCACTGGGGAAAACCTCAGCTAGATGCTGGTCAATATTGATTTGTTCTTTGTTTTTTGTTCTTTTCCTTAAATATTTATCTACAACCTCCCTGAGCACATACAAGACCTCATTTTGTTTTTACTGTTGTCCAGCAGAACAGGGCATGCTACCTTCAATAAACACATTGGTAGCAGGCATCTGTTCCCAAGGGCCAAGTAAGAAGCTCTAATAATGAAAGCTTTTAGTGCCTCAGAGGTTCCAGGCACCAGATAATGCTTCAAAATGGAGGCTGCTGGCCACAGACAGCGCTAGAAGGAGTCTGCTGCTCTCAGCAATAGATAAGACAGGCCCATACTATCTGGCAGATTTGATTAAAGCTTAGTTATAAACATTATTTTCAACACATATCAAGTCACCCTTGAACTTCCTCAGTCATCAGCTGACTGCCAATGGTTACTATGTAATTTAGTGAGGGTTTTTAAATACAGAAGCTAGCATAAACAGACCAAAGGTTCAACTGCCTGAACTCCCCAGCAGATACCACTTCTGTATCTATCACCTGCAGCCAAAGCTGCAATTTTTCAGCATTTTCTTTAACTCATATAACAAGAGAGGCAGCTAGAATGACGAGGAAAGCTTTGCCATCACCAGCTTTTTAAGTTAATATACCCATTAGCTTCTGCTATAAAAGGCAGTATGTCCCATTGTTAAACCCTCTTACAAGTCACACTAATCACTCATCTCAAGGCCACTGTAAAGTGACAAAAATACTGCTCCTTCTGTGCACTAGCAAGTACTACAGAGGGATCAGTCAAGCACCCTGAAAGTAGCCATTCTTCAGAAGCCAGTCTGTTTCTGAAGAGGTGTTTAGGGACATTCAGTTAGCTGTCACTCATAAAAGCCCTTGCAAACAGTGCAAGAACGGGTTTTCCCCTTTGTATCAGAGAAGAATACAACCTGCTTTACTGAAAACCAGAATTAATCCAGAAATCCCAGCTGCACTGTACTTGAATACTCTGGGTGTTGCTGACATTAAAATCTTGTTGTCAGCATGACTGTTGAGACCACACTCTCCATGGATGAGCAATAACATTGTGCTTTAACTACAGTCTACAATTAATCAATGCTCATAGCTAGGAGGATAGGGTAAACCTAGCTAACTTAAAAAAGGCTCTTCTTCCAGAATCAAGTTTGACTTGCCATGTTTAGTCTGTTCCTGCATATAACAGAAACTTCAAACCTTAGTCAAAAAGTTTTCCCCTCCTGTGCCTCCATAAACAGAGAAGGGGAAGAGATGCAAAGCAGAACAACAATTTCAGGTTGCTGTCACACACCATTCTCTCTTCAGGACCAGAATGGTAAGGCATTTCATTCACCTTAAGGAGCTTCCTGCATTCACCAGTTTCTGAGCTGTGGTCACAAGTGTTAGTTTGTATATTTATGTATCAGGTGTTAAAACTTTTGCAGTCCAGTGGGAGAGGTCTGACATGCTTTTCATCTATAAAGTGAACTGACTGCAGAAGAGCACAGCCTTGAAGAGAAACTTGGATGTGTGAGAGACTGGAAAGACTGAGGTCTTCGGGGTGCATATGTGTAGGGGAAGGGGTAGGCCAGGCCTTGCTCTGGCGAGGTAGTGCACTGCCCCACATCCCCCAGTCCTAGAGCTTGTATTCCAACCCCACAGTGGCTGCCAATCATAGGCACACTGGAGGCAAGGAGTATTTAGCCCGAACATGCTGTTAGCACATGTCTTGATCCTACTGCCTCTTGGAATTTCTATCAGCTGAACACTGCTGGGACCCAGGAATTAGTAGCTTTATGTGCTCTTTTCTATACCTTTTCTGTCTTCTAATTCCGTCTTCTCAGAATTATTGAGTAACTTAAAAATCAAATGGACTCAAAGTTTGCTAAGTTGATGCTTTGAGAAGCGTTTTATGTTAACTAAGTGTTGCACTAAACCTTTTCCCAAAGTTCTCTGATTTTCTAAAGTCGTCAATAAAGTCTTTTTTGTTGTTTTGACCTCTTGAGAATATCTTGTCTGTATCTCCCCCATGTCTAACTCCGAGTACATGAGCAACTGTAAGCCCTGTTAAAAACCTCGCCAAGCAAGTTTTTTGGGGCCTTACAGGATGCCACAAAGCATCACTCGCTGGTACCTCAAAATGAGGCATCAAACTGACACTTCCACCAATTTCAAGTTCAAAAGGTGGGACTAGCCCAACGGGATTTTTCCTGAAATGAAAAGCGTGCTAAGTTTGCATGGAGAATATTTTTTGAGACTTGGGTACCTAAGTTACAGCTAGCAAATAGTCTGCTGTTGTCTATCAACCACATCAGCTGCTGCGCACAAGACCACATGCTATTTCACCATCAGCAGGGTATTCTCCATGTGTTGGTCTAGGCTTTACTACTATTCTGTACCTCAAAGCCACAGATGCGCTTGTATTCACAGAATCATCCAAACAGTGATGTGCTGCATTAGCGTACTGAATGTGTCAGACAGCACCATAACAAGGGAAATACTTCTTATGCCAGCAACTCCTGTTGTTTAAGAATGAGGAATGGACTCTAGCAATTCCTTTCAAGTCAAGAAAACTGGATTAATTTTCCCATGATCTCCTACCCAGAAACACAACATTACTTAGGCCAAACTCTAAGAAAGCCACCTGGTCCCCTACACGCTAGCAGTATGTAAGACAAGTCGAGACAGCTCAATTACGGTACTGTATCCCAGAAATGAACTAGGTTGGTAAAGACCTCCGAGATCATCAAGTCCAACCTGTGACCGAACACCACACTGTCAACCAGACCATGGCACTCAGTGCCACGTCCTTCTCCAAACGCCTCCGGGGACGGTGACTCCACCACCTCCCTGGGGAGCCCATTCCAACATCTAATTACCCCGCCTTTTAAGAAATTCCTCCTAATGTCCAAGCTAAACCTCCTCTGACGCAGATTAAGACTGCGTCCTCTCCTCCCGTGGCTGTAATACCTTGTTCCTTACCCGCTTGAGCAACGAAACCTTTTCCTTAAGACTTTGAAGTGCGATGAGCAACAACCTGTCATAACGTGAAATTACATCACGTCCCTGCTCATTCCGACTACCCGAAGCCTCAGGTCGCGCAGTTATTTGTTCCCTCCCCCTGCTCGGACCGAGCTCTCCGCGCGGTTTCCCCCGTTCCCGCCGCATGGGTGAAGCAGGCTCCGCCTGCCCGGGCAGCACACGGGCTCTCACCCGCCATCTCCCGCAGGCCAGGGCTTCTCGGGAGCCCAGGACAGCCCGAGTAGGGTGCCCCGCCCGCCAAGCTGCCCCCGGCAGCGCTCCCTCCCCGCTCGCCGGGGAGGTGATGCTCGTTTCGACGCCCGCCGCTCTCACAGCCAAAGGACATGGCCGCCTCGCCCATCGGACTCACCAGGCTGCCCACGATCTTCACCATGGTGTCGACGGCTGGGAAAGGAGGGTCGGTGGCTTAAAGGCAAGAAACCAAGGGCTTTGTCCCCGCGCTCTGCTCAGTTTCTTCCTTTGCCTCCCGCCGCCCCAGCGCGTCTCCCGCGCCGCCCCGGCCGTCTTTTATGCCCAGCACCGCGCCGCGCCGCGCATGCGCGGGATCCACCCCGCCTCCTGTCGCTCCCTGTGCGCCCCCGCCCACGGCGCCCTTGGGGCCCGGTGTCGCGGGGCGGGCCCTGCTGAGGGGAGCCTGCGAGAGGCGCGGGCGGGGTGGAGCCCCGGCCGGGAGGCGGCTGTGCGTCCCTGCGGCGGCTGGGGAGGAGCGGCTGCAGCAGCAGCGGAAGAAAGAAAAGCCGAGGAAGGCTGGAAAAGTGCTGTGTAACGATGAGCAGGAAGTGCTCGGCCCCCCCCCCGCGTTCCCCCCGCTCTGTCTGACGCGGCGCTTTGCTCGCCTTACGAGAAAGGGAGCTGGTGTTGCCCGTAGTACGGTCAGAGCGCGGCTGCTGCAAAGCTAGAAGGCGAGAATACATCACGGGCATAGCTTTTCTTTTTCCTTCTAGACACCCCCCCCCCCCCCTT